>PVIW01003658.1:130000-159410 GCA_004026585.1 Noctilio leporinus
TGTGACCAAAAAGTCAATAGGTCTTTTTATTTTGCAGGTAGATGGCAAGACAAAAATAAGTGTGCTTAGAAAAAAGAAAAAAGAAATGGAGTATTGATGGACATTGCTAAATAAAAAAGCTAAATTCAGTTTTTGTTTGGGAGCCTGAACAGCCTTCAACCAGCAAGACTCAGAACTAGCAAGTGTTGTTTAAATACTTTCCAAAACAAATAAAAGAGAAAACAAGAAAGCCACATTTTATTTCACAGCTGGTTTTTTACTTGCTTACTGTAACAAGGGAGTTTTTTTAAATTATTGTTTTGAATAGCAAGTGCTCATTTGCACACATCTCTAACCTTAACTTTCTGATTTTCTCAAAGATGAGTAGAGCTAGTTTGGAACATCTGCAAACACAGAGGGAATAGTAACCTCACTTTCAACATTATGAGCCAACTTTCCTCCCATTACAATTCTATCTCAGAATCAAGGTCATACAGGAAACCCAGCAGGTGTGACTCTTCCTCTGTGATCAACTCACCTTGTTTTTATATTTTATGCTCTCCTGAACACTGTATAATTAACTCCCCTAATGGTTCTAGAACTACTATGTAAATATATTTAATGAGCTCCAACCAATATTGATAAAGAGGAAATACAATGACTATCAGATTTTGCTCCTAAGAAGTGTACCAATACTCCCAGTTCATGGGTAAAAATATCAACCTACTACATTGCAGATTCAAAGCCAGTTATGACCATTTCCTCCAGTGATGAAGTAGCAGCAAGATGCAGCAGGCATTCCTGAGAAGTTCAGGGGCATTTTTCATGCTATGTAAAGACCATGACACAATGTGACCATGGTCCTAACCCTTCATGCTTCTGTTGAAAGTGGAACCAGATGGATAAGATCAAACCAAACTTTCAGTTCAACTGGCAAGCAGTTATTAACAGTCTTCCATCTGATTCAAAGTGAAAGTCAAAGTTCTAACAGACTTAGGATCTTTCCTCCACCTCACCCTTCTCTAACTACAATGATGTCCTTTTTACTTGACACACCTTGCTGGGTTCCTTGTTAGAATCTTGGCCTACAGGGTTCCTTCCACTTGAAAACAATTTCCCTCTAGATATTCGAATGGCTTCACCCTGTCTTCCTTCCTTTTGATCTTGGCTCAAGTAGAACTTCAGAGAGGTCTTCCCTGACCATATTTTCAAAGTTGTAGCACTCCTATTCATTTCCTAATTCTTTTCTACATTTTATTTTCTTCCTTAGCACCTCTAAGTCATTCTCTTACATAGTGTTTATTTTACCCATTATGGTCTGTCTCTATCATTAGACAATAAGCTTTAGACAGCTGGAGATTTTGGTCTGCTTTGTTTACTGCCAACTGCTAAAAGAGTATCTTGAAGATTATGGTCAATAAATATGTTTTAGTTAATCAACTAATTAATAAATGATTTGTAAAACAACTCTGTAAGGGATGACTTCTTCATACCAATGAATAAAAGAGGTTCAGAGATTAATCTACTCAAGGGCCCAGAATGTATAAATGGCAAAGTTCCCCACCCCCACCTAGATTGCCAGTCTCGGATTCACTCCTCTCTGCCACAGATACCTGAGCAAAGTCAAGGTGAGGTGGTGTTAAGACAGACATTGGAAATAGATCTTGGGAGCAGCATCCATGCCATAAGGAATAAATGGGCACAGGGAGGGGGCAGGTACATACCATATGATAAAATGATGAAATGAATGAGACTCTTGCACTTAGATTCAGATCCTGTGCTTATTAGCAAGTGGCTAAAAAAATGTTTCAAGTTGCTACCTTATACATTAAAAATATTTTTTAAAATTAGAAATATCTCCTTTTAAAATCGATTAGCAATTATCTATGTACAGTCTAGGATTATTCTCATAGAAAAAAAAAAAAAAGAAGAAGAAGTGCTTGGCCTCTCATCTATCTTGTGTAGTATGAACTTTACTGTGGTATGAAACGAATGCTTTTTGAGTGACATACTGGTTGGATTAGCATTCTTATGATTGCTGGCACATAACTCCTCTTTGAGTTTTATGCCAATTGAATAGTTCCATGTGGCAGGATGGGGGAGAGAGAAATCTGAAATGAATAAAATATTAATCTCACACATATGGCAAGTTTTTAAATTTAATATTGTTTTCTTTACAACAGATTCATGTGGACACAAATCAGGTTTTAATCACATTCTTACTGTGTATCTAAATGCACTCCACTCAAACAGGTACACCAAAGATTTTAGTAAACTAAATTTAGTGGATTTAACAAAACCAGTTTGCTTTATCTATTCCCTACATTCTTCCATTCTTCTCCCTGGTTTATAATTTTCAGGCGTTGTGAGTCAGACCCTTTTTGCCTGCAAACTGCAGGAAATCCTATCAAAGTAGCTTGAAGAAGAAAAAGGAATTTATTAGATAATAAGTAGTAATAAAAAAAAAAAAAGACCAAAGTATGGTTAGGCCTCAGGGTACAACTGAAAAGAAAAATACATGTTTTCCACAGCTCTCCATCTTCCATCTGTGCTTCTTTCTACCTGAAGATATTCTTCTCTCTGACCAGTTTCTCCCACATATTGGAAATACAGCCACTAGCTTTGCTTAATATCTCACAGTTTTGCCACCATCGGGGGACTCTATCTCTTACCTGGTTTATGTTTGCAAAACATCCAGGAAAGAATTGGGCTGGTTTGGAAGCCCGCTGCTGGACCTCAATCATCTGTGTCCAGGTTGGAGTTGATAATAAAGTGGCCCCACCATTCAGACTCCATGGCTGGGGAGTGTAACGGAGCCTTTCCTAGAGGAAGTGGTGGTGCTGCTACCATTGGGGGGAGAGGGAGGAGAGGCAGGGAAGCTTGAAGGGTGACAAAACAATCAATGTTGCCCACATAGGCCTGTCTTTTCAAGGGCCTTAACGTACTACGTGCTCTCTCTTGTCAAATGATCTCTTCAAAGGTCCTCCAGTCCACCAGAACATATCCATGAAGACACCAGAAAAAGGGTTGTTCGGAGCCCAAAACATAGCCCATTGTCATCAATAAATTGAATTACCATGAAGATTTCCAACAGCTGGTGTTTAAATATGTCAATTTTGCCTAAGCCCTTTTAGTCCATTTTGACAACCCTTGGCACAGTTTAACTTAGATGTAGTATACATGACTGAGTCTACATTTCTTAATGAAACATGCCTTTTTCATAATCATTTCACTGAGATGTTTATGTATGTATCCTCACTTAATGCTCTGTGCTCCTCTGTATACACTAAAAACAGATCCTGCAGGTTTTCTAAAGCCTAACAGTGCAGGATGCAAGTACCTTTAGATAATGCATTCATTCCTCTGGTATACTTGTTGTAGGCAGTCAGTCACGTTAAGTTTAATAAACATCACATCTCTGGAACATCATAAATCTATAAATATTGGCCTTTGCCTTAGTATCATCTTCCTTTATGACTTATGTGGACAATATTTTACATGGGAAAGTTAAAAAATATGCAAAACTTGTATTTATTTTTTACCCTAAATAAGTTGTAAACTACATTCACATATACTTATACACACAGAGACAAACACAACTATCTCTCTCTAGGCATCACAATAACTACATTAAGGAATTTCAGATTAGCTTGGAAGAAAATCATTATTTCTAAACAGAAGCTTTAAAA
Organism: Noctilio leporinus; assembly: GCA_004026585.1. Classification (NCBI taxonomy): domain Eukaryota; kingdom Metazoa; phylum Chordata; class Mammalia; order Chiroptera; family Noctilionidae; genus Noctilio; species Noctilio leporinus. The sequence goes on from PVIW01003658.1 coordinate 133,669, forward strand.
TTTTTTCTCAGATAAAAAAAAACAGTCTATGAACATTGTCAGCTTCTGATAAAGCTAGTGTTGATTCTATTCAGTAATGTGATTCACCTTATCCCAGTACATATGAGAGAAATCAGAGTCCAACAATAGCCACAGATTTCTAGAAGATGGGGTAATGCACCAGCTAAAAAATTGCACTGGCTACACTACAAATGACTACTCTTCAGAATACAGTAACTTTCCAAATAATAGCTAGCAGAACAAAGCAAAGAAAATTCCATCTGTTAATCAATACCCAAATAATACATTCCATTTCCATTTCAGCCAGAGAAATCCCCCCATTAAAAACACAAATACAACCAGAGTTATTGGTGAACCCAACCATATTCACCATGATTCATTATTTGTCATTCATTAACCTCTAGATGTGAATCATTCGCTAGGAATCCTATAAAAGTAAGTCTGACAGTTCCCATATGATGGGCTTAGAATCAAAAAGAAATGATGAAAAGATATTTAGTAAGAACTCCTTCTCAAAAGATAAAGAAATGGCACAGGGAGAACAGAAATCTATACCATGGAGGGAATGGACATTAAAATTTGAGTTCCTACTTAGGGTTAAATTCACCATCAAATATTAGGAAACACCTCAAATGCTTCACAACATATAATATTCAAGTGGACCAGAAGGAAAGTGTGAAAACTAAAAGGAGCTACATATAAATCCCTTCAGGTCAAATGTAATGGTTTATTTCTCTTTTTAAAAGAGTAGGGACATAAAACACATAGTAGAGTCATAGTAATTATTAAGTAAAATAATTAATGTGGCCCTGGCTGGTGGATAAGGCACTGACCTGCAAACCCACAGGTCACTGGTTCAATTCCCCAGCCAGGGCACATAATCAGGTTGCAAGCCAGGTCTCCAGCCAGATCTGTAGCTGGTGGCAGGTGAAAAACAACCATACATTGATGTCTCTCTCCCTCTTTGCCTCTCTCCCTACCCCTCTCTCTGAAAATAATAAATAAAATATTTTTTTAAAAATAAATACTTCCAAAAAAAGAATTAATGCAATTGTTCTTTGATGCAGTGTGGCTGAAAGACTTGTGAAATACACTATGCCAGCCAGGTGGTCTACACACAAGGGTTGGTGTCAAGTTCACCAGTGCTGGATAATATTACTCACAAGAGGCAAATGGCCTATGAGTAACACTTCTAGAAGAAAACATAAGGAAACAGATTCTTGACATTGGTTTGGCACTGATTTCTAGAATAAGACACCAAAATCATAGGCAACAAAAACTAAAATAAGCAAATAAAACTACCTCAAACTAAAGGACTTCTGTACAGCAAAGGAAGTAGTCAATAATTTGAAAAGTAACCTATAGAAGGGGAAAGAATATTTTCAAACATATCAAGTAAGGGGTTAATATTTAAAATATATTTTTAAAACTTACACAACTCAATTATTTGCAAAAATATTAAATAATTCAATTTAAAAATGAACAAAGGAACTGAATAAAAATTTATCAAAGAGGTGATACAAATGGCCAATACGTACATGAAAAGAAGCTCAGCATCACTAATCATGAGGAAAATGCAAATAAAAACCACAATGAGATATCACCTCATACTTGTTAGGATGGCTATTATCAAAAATATAAAATATAATTGCTGGTGAGGATGTAGAGAAAACAAAACCTCTATACATCATAAATTGTAATGTTAATTGGTACAACCATTATAGTGATGACTCAAAAAATTAAAAATTAAACTATCATGATTTAGCAATCCCACTCTTATGCACATACACAAAGGAACTGGAATCTGTATCTCATGTTCACTGAGGCATTAGTCATTGCATTAGTATGTGTTAATTATTGTATTATTTTTCATATGAACAATTATAAGCCTACTTTTGCTACATATAAACGTACATATACAAGAATGCTATTTAGCCATAACAAAAAAGAAATCCTACCATTTGCAGCAGCATGGATTATGTCTGTTTGATTTAATGGTTGTATCTCCTCCAGAGCCTAAGAAAATGGCCAGACACTGAGAATGCTTAGTAAATATTTGATAAATGAATGAATTCAGAGAAAAGGAAAATTTAGGATTCATGTTTAACTCATGAATCCTCGTTCTGTTAACCAAAGTAAGGGAATATCCAGTATTTAACAGGGCTAGGGTGAAGTGGATGTGGGAAAATGCAGATGGAAATTTCTAGTGAGACAGATAGAATTCAATCAAACTCAAGATCTTGGATGGAGCTAACATTTTAGGACTCATCAATGTAAAATTAGTGTCTAAAGCTTCAGGACAGATGAGATCACCAAGAAGAAAAGAGAAATACAACCAAGAGACATGCTTAAAGAAAACTTTTTGTTAGATGCTAAGGAGTGGTTAATGTCATAGGAAGAAATCCACCTATTGTCTTCCCCCTTTTTGTCCTGTACTCAGATTCTATCTCCCCTTCTGCTTCTTGCACTGTTTTTCTTAGCTCAGAAATAGGCACAAAACCAACCTGCCTGTAGTGCAGAAACCTGAGTGTCATTTTCACCTACAGGGTCTCCCCCCTCAACACTTCCAGACACCAACCAGAAATCTGATTGACATTGAATGAATAGCACCACTAGTTACAATAAGTAATGCCAATGACAAGATTATTCTGTGTTTGTGTAACACTCTACAGCACATTTTCAAAAATACAACCTATTTAATTCTCACAACAACCCTGTAACTTACATCATCATCTCCCAGAGAAGGAAACTGAAGTAAGATAACTTGATTCAGGTCATACACCAATAAAAAGACCTAGGAATAAAAACAAAAAGATGGTTTGTTGTCTCCTTTAGAATTAATCAACAGATATATTTTTAGTAATTCTATAATAGAAACCAAGGAAATTAAAGAAGTTTAATTAAATTAATGTAAATCTTAACAAACTTTAAATGCTCTGGCTAGACCTAGAGATCATTATGCCCGGTGAAGTAAGCTAGACAAAGAGAGACAAATACCATACGATCTCACTTATATGTGGAATCTAATGAACAAAATAAATTGACATAGAAACAGAGGCATAGATACATGGAACAGACTGAAAGCTGCAAGAGGGGAGGGTGCATGGGGGACTATATGAAAGAAATGAAAGGGTTAGCTAAAGAACATAGATGCATTGCCCATAGATACAGATATAAATAATAGTGTGGTGATGGCCAGAGGGAAGCGGTGCAGGGCCTGGGTGGAGGCAGGGAAAGGCGGAGTGGAAATGAGGACATCTGTAATTGTGTCAACAATAAAAATAAATAAAAAATAAAGTATATTAAAAAAAAAAAAAAAAACAACTTCAAATGCTGGACTCCTAAAAATCAACAAGCCAATCTACAGATTAGGCAAATAGAAATGATTACTTACTATAGCATGGAAGACCACCACCTTGACAAAGTTCTAATATATATTTTGGAGGGGACAGGCAAAGTCAGCATATCTATGACATTTTGGAATCAAATTTAAGACAGATCTTTCAGTGTGGGAGCTTGATAGGGATTAGGTTAAGATCATGATAAAATAGTTTAGGATGTGTGGACAAAATAAGGAGAGGAGGTTGATGCCCAAGCAGAAGAGTCTTGGCGAGTAAATAGCCATTTGAAGCTATCTATTCAATTGTTGAACAATGTGATTTTCATTTAAATGAAGTTTGCCACAAAGTTCCAGGTGTGAACAATAAAACTACTTTTATCTTCCTAGGTAAGGGTTTCCTAGAATATAAAGTCATGTGGATGAAAAAAGGTAGAATAATAAAGTTCAGTTAGTAAAAATGCCAAATTATAGAATTATGTTAATATTGATGGCAACCTGTAAGAGTATAAATGGCTTTGACTCTCACCACCAACATTGTATTGTATAATAATGTTGTATTATAAAATAATGGCAAAACAATTACTTTCAAGTGATCCAGACTTAGGTTTTGAAAAACATTTGCCACATATTAACTCTGTGGGCTGAGCCAAGTTACTTAACCTCTTTGAATACCACCATACAATAAAATCTTATTTAAGATGGAATTTTTTTTAAATGCTCAGAGCTCAGAAAAGGAGGAAGATAACAAAAACCAAGAGTATTTAAAGACAAAGGAAAAATACTGAAGTAGATATAATTGCACACTTTGATAAGAAAGTGTGATAAAGGAAAATATTTTTATTGATAAACTACAAACCTCCTGGATACCCATGCTTCCATTTTTGTTTCATTTAAGTGCCATTTTTGATGAAATGGGTTGAGAAATAATCCCTTTAACTATCATCAAAAGGAAGGAGGGAAAGGATGAAGCAAGCCATCACAATTTATTGATAAATAATTTTTAGAGCATTCCAATCAAGGTAATCATAGGTAGACATGCTTCACCTCCTTGTGCAACCATAGAAAGAATTATGACCAAATCTCAAAAACACGTAACATCCAGAACTATTAGAAAATTTATTTAAAGGATATAAAGAAGCCACCTTCATCCAAAGGGACAGGAGAGGCAGAGTCACAGAGATTGGGCAGAGGGGCAGTATGGCTTGGACATGCGATGATGGTCTTGTGTAGCAGAATAAAGAGTCCCACGTTCATGTGTGGTGGATAAAACTCAGGAGGGAGACTTTGAGAGCAATTGACCCCAGCCCCAGATCAGACCACACAGCCCAGGGTTGCAGCACTGGGAAGATAAACCCCAGTTACCTCTGGCAGTAAAAACCAGTGGGAGTGGGGGCAATGGAAGAAACTGCCATATTTTCATTGCTTAAAGGGCCTACATTGTCTTAGAATGTGTACAAACCCCAGAGCAGCAACTAGAAGGGTGCCAATCACATATAGGAAGTGAGTGAAGTGACTGGAAATGGAGCAAGTGCCAGAAAAATCTCCAGAAGCCAGGCAGTGATATTGTTCCCTCTCTGAGCCCTCACCCCAGACAGAACCACAAGTGGTGAAGTGGGTTACCCCACCCTGGCAATTACCCAAGGCTCCAACCCTCACAGTCTACAGGTGTCTTTGCTACATATTCCATGCTACTGAGACAAGGGAGTAAAAGCAGCTCTACCTAATACACAGAAGCAATCACAGGGAGGCTGCCAAATTGAAGAGGCAAATAAATATGGCACAAATGAAAAACAGAACCCCCAAAAAGGAACTAAACAAAATGGAGATAACCAACCTATCAGATGCAGAATTCAAAACACTGGTGATAAGGATGCTCAGAGAATTAATAGGGTATACCAAAAAATAAAAATAAAGGAAGAAATGAAGGTCACAAAGTGAAATAAAAACAAAATATACAAGGAGCCAACAGTGAAAGGAGGGAAAGGAGGATTCAAATTAATGAAATTAATTATTTGAAACAAAAGGAAGACTTAAACATCCAACCAGAACAGGAAAAAGGAACAAAAATGCAAATAAATAAATAAATAAATAAATAAAATAAAGAGGAGAGGATTAAGAATCTCTGGGAGTGCCAGAAGGAGAAGAGGAAGAGCAAGAAATTGAAAACTAATAATGAGCAAAACTAACAACAAGCAAAATAGAACCAAGTATATGAATACAAGGAATAGGCCTTCAGTGGTCAGGGGAAAAGGGGTTGGGGGGAGGTGGGAAGGGGGAGGCAGAGGCAAGAAAGGGGAGCAGCTTAGATAAGAACCTAGTATAAAGGAACCATGGACATGGACAACAGGTGGGATTGATTTTGGGGGGAATGGGTGGATGGGGAGGGGGACAGAGGGGAGCAAAATGGGGATGGATGTAGTACAACAACAATAAAACTAAAAAAAAGAAAGAAAGAATTGAAAACTTGCTTGAAAAAATAATGAAAGAACACTTCCCTAATTTGGGGAAGCACAGAAAGTCCCAAATAAGTTGGACCCAAAGACAACAACACCAACACACATCATAATTAAAATGTGAAAGATTAAAGATAAAGAGAGAATTTTATTTATTTATTTTTAAATTAATATATTTTATTTATTTTGCAATCACAGTTGTCCCAATTTTCCCACGTTTGCCCTCCTCCACCCAGTACCCCATTTTAAAAGCAGCAAGAGAAAAGCAGAGTTACCTACAAAGGGGTTCCCATGAGACAGGAGTGTCAAACTCATTTTCATTGGGGGCCACATCAGCCTCATGGTTGCCTTCAAAGGGCTGAATGTAATTTAATGACTGTATAAATGTAACTATCCCTTAACAGTTAAACAAGCCAGGTAGAAACAAGGTGCTGGGCCAAAGGTGCTGAGCTGGATAAAACAAGGTGGAAGGCCAGACTTGGCCCTCGGGCCTTGTGTTTGCCACCCATGCCACCAGACTATCAGCTGACTTCTCAAAAGAAACTGCAGGCAAGAAGGCAGGAAGTATTCAGAGATGAAAGGCCAAGACCTATAACCAAAATTATTCTATCCAGCAAAGCTATCATTTGGAATGTAAGGGCAGATAAAGTGCTTCCCAGACAAGGTAAAGCTAAAGGAATTCATCATCACCAAGTCATTATTACATGAAATGTTAAAGGGATCATTTAAAAAAAAAAAAAAGTCAAAACTATGAACATTAAAATGACAAACTCACAACTCTCAACAACTAAATCTAAAAAACAAAAACAAATGAAGCAAACAATCAGAACAGAAACAGAATCATAGATATGGGGGTCATTTGGAGGATTATCAGCTGGAAGGGGGAAGGGAAAGAAAGGGGAAATTGGGTGGGGATTGAGAAGCATGATTGGTAAGGACAAAATAGACAGGGGATATTAATAGTAGTATAGGGAAGGGTGAAACCAAAGAGCTCACAAACACGAGCCATGGACATGAACTTAGGGGTGTGATTGCTAGAGGGAAGGAGGGTACTGAGCAGAGAAGGGAGAAGGAGAAAAATTGGGACAACTGTTAATTGTATAGTCAATAAAATATATTTTAAAATATTTACCCCTTTTAAAAAGAATATTTTAAAGACCAACAATAAAAATAATATTAAAAAAGTAATATTTTAATCAAAAATTAGAGTTAATTATAATCATAATAAACACCATTTAAATTCTATTAGTGTACTGACCCTTTAAACTGCTGAAATGTCATCCAGTCCCAGGCATTAAAGAACAGGTACTAACTTCATCTCCTTTAAAATATTAATTGAGCTAAAATAAAATTTCATTATTCATAAATACAAATTTTCTGATTGCTTTACCTGTGGAAAATACATAGCAGATCAACTATAAATCCATGATCACCAGCTGAAACATGACACACTTAGATATATAAAAACCACCTTAATGAAAAGTATTCAAGAAAATAAATGAGAAGACTTTCCCTTTTAAAGTGACAAACACAACAGAAAGAAAAATATAAGGAAGTTAATTCTTTGATCATTGAAAAGGTATAACTTATCACACACAAAAATCTGAACCCATAAAAACCTGTCATATTTGGAGGGGAAAGAAAAGGCAATAACTAAAGCAGTTTTGCACTGGATGGTAGCCTATCACCAGACCTGAATCAAAAAGCAGTTGGGAATAGGAACATCAGAAAATAAAGCTCTAGAACCATTAAGAAAGCTAAAATGTGAGACACAGAGACTCACTGAGTTGACTTTGGCAAACTCACATACTTTGTCATGGTAATAAAGTTATTAAGCTGGAAGCAAATTTGAATTGAAATAGTGCACCAAGAACCAGATAAACATTACAGAACTAAGGAGCCAAACATTTCCCTAAAGGAAATGGTGTTGAAAATCACTGCTTTAATGAAGCATAAAGAGTGGATGTTTGGAAATATGTCAAAGAAGCTTTTTTATTTAAAAAAAAAAAAGTAAGACTGTTCAGTAAAATAAAAATATTAATTTACTGGAAAGAGATATTTCCCCAAATAACTAGAATATTTTTTATGGCAATCAAGTGTTGATTAGACTTAAGGAGTTAGGGTGAACATGCGAAATACCAATCTGACTGAATAAAGTGTTTTAAAAATTAAGTTCAAGGAACCAGAGAGTGTTAACCGACTTCACACACTGGGCTGCTTAAAAGAAAATAGTACAATCGGTTTCTCCCAGTTTTGGTTTTCCCTGGCTCTGAGGTGCCATTACCTCTGCAGTCTGAGAAGGAGGAAGAGGAGGAGGATGTGAACATAGAAGAGCTTCAGGTGCAGCTGGAGGAGGAAATTCCAGAAAGTGGGTGGGATGGGCCCTCTTCCACAATTACATGAATCTGGAAGTAGATCCAATCAATGAATAATAAGCAAGTCCTGGAAGGAACCAAACCCTGCATCACCCAGTTCTCAGCAAGTGTTGCCTATCTGACTAATATCTTAGCCAACAGTGTACTACACAGATGCTGGATATCCAGGCGTTTCAGCTACGAAGGACAGAATTGTCCATCATATTTCACAAACCATTGATATTCAGAAAAAGAAAGTTGCAAGAAGAGAAATTGGTATTTTAACTACCAATAAAAACACTTCAAGGACAAAGAAGATTATTGTTCCAGCCAATCTTGAATGATGGGATCGTTATATGAGAAAACCTATTGACTACACAATTCTAGATGATGTTAGACATGGAGTAAATGGGATAGCCAAAACATGAAGATGGGACTGCTGCACACAACACCTCCAACTCAACCCCAACCCCAATGCCCCTGTGTTAAGAAAGGGACACTTGGGTGGCACACCTCCTATCATACACTGGAGCCAGTGCTTCCTCAAGTGCTACCAAATGATTAGTACCTAGTCCAACCAGCAACATGGCTCCTTCACAGAAGAGCCCTGTGAAAGCAGCTTCTGTGATCAAATAAATTGGACTATGTTACCATAGACAATCTGAGCACTGGGAAGTCTCCCTCAATTGTCAAGGTAGTGGAAGGAGGAGGTTCTTACCCTGAGCACTGCCAAAAACTAGAAAGATGAAAAGATAGGGGCCAAGTAGGCATGAAAGCTAGAAAGATGAATGAATAGTGCCCTCAGTGTGGCAAAAGCTAGAAAGATAATTGAATTAGGAAAAAAAGAAAAAGCTCTCCCATCCCTAACCCTGTAATAATTACAGGTTTAAGCAGGAAGACCAAATGGTCTTTGAGATGGGACTCCACCATTCTCTCACGTTGTGCAGCCTCTTTCTTTTTGCATCAGCACCTGCCTCATGAGTTTGACTTTTGAGGCAGCAGGCAGCCAGAAGCCTGTTTTTGTGTTCAGTTACCCTTACAGCAATGGAAGTAGTGGAGAAAGTCACCTAAGTAGTCAGAGCAGTAGTCAGAGAACAGAGAAGTAGGAGTGTAGGAGTTCCCATTGCTGTTCTACACCCTCTCTTCCCAGTGTATCTCCAGGTCATCCTGTTCAGTTCTATGTCTCATCACACTCCCCCCAACAGTACAGGGCATGCTTCCTTGTAGATGCTCTCTTTCCATAGCTTCACAAACAAGCTGTCAGAATCAGATGGAGAACCTTTCTATTGCCAGAATCCAGTATCTCTTGCTTCTCCTCCTCCTTCCATCTTATAGGTAACTCCTCAGTTACCTTTAATAGTATTTGTGGCCAAAGTCCAAGAAAATATTTCATATATACCAACAGCACTTGTTGAAGGACCAGTCTTTGATGAATCCTCTCTCCACTTCCTTTCCCAGAAGATATGAAGAGGAGAAGGCAGTCATGGTTGAGTATAGTGATTCTTTTGCTGAAAGGACCTGCCACAGGGCTCTAAGGTCTTATTTGGAGATGTTATGACAATTTACAATTAGATAAAACACAAGGAAGATGAGCTATTCTTTCAGAAAGGAGCCATTATTTATGTCATCAAGAAGAACAACGATGGTACATGGGAGTTGTGAATCAGGTGACTGGGCTCTTGCCTTGGAATTATGCTGAGTCTCTCATGCATTATTCTGAGTCAAGCTCAGCGGGACTGTTTTCTTCACAGAAATAGTTACAACTTCCCAGATTATCACAAGGTCCTGGGATTCCCTTCCAGCAAAGTGAATGAAGTATGCAAATAATAAAAACAACTTACATTTTTCTTTCAGTTTATTCCCCACTATTATAACAAAAAAGGAAACTGAGTGTGAACAAATGGATCTTGTCATTATTCATACTATGCTGCTCTGTCTGGATTGGAATGAAGCGACTATTTCTGAAAATAGAAGAGAATAAAATGAAATAACTTAAAAAATACAACCATTTTTCCCAGTGGAATTAATCTTGTCCAGGGCCAGCCCTAAAGAAGAAGAATTGGTGCCCATCCATATGATCTGATCCAAAGAAATACCAAAATCCACCTGGTAAAACACAGCCCTGCTCATCTGCCATCACCTTACTCTCCCATTCTCTTTGATCAACAATCATTTCCTTAAAGTTTGGTGAATAAATTCATTGACTTTATGGCTTTGGGGGAACATTAAGATCATTTTATAAATGTAATTCTAGCAAAATAGGTTAATACAGTAACTGAGAAATGTTGAAAGTGAGACCAATCATCTCATTAAATAGCTGCTCTCATTTACAGTGATTAAAAATCTGAGTATATTATGCCTTGGGATAAAATATTTTATCCTTCTCTGTCCTTGCCATGTTACTAGTCACCCATACATACACTAACAATCACTCCTTTCCTAGGTGACCCTGTTACACTCTCTCTTCTTCCTCAAATCCCCAACACAGAACAACATGTTTTAGAGCATTTCTAGATTTTTTTTTTAATGGCTGTGGTCAGGTTCTAATGTAATGAAAAATATGGTTCCAGGCAAATGTATGTAGTTCTGTTTGACTACCACCATTATGTCATTAGAAAATAGAAATGTTTCACAGTCCCCTGAAAAAGGTAATTTGCAAGAACTGTATTGCTGTTATTGAGGAGGTACAATTTTCACAGTGGTTTTTATAAGTGTACCACCTTACCTGACCTACATAGAAATGGTATGAAGATCCAGCTCATCATAGGCTAACAGTGGGGAATGCAGTGGTAGACAGATAGCAACCTCAGACATCTCTGTAAACATACTTGAAAGCTTAGGTCACCTCTTAGGATTTCATTATATATAACACATTTACTTGAACATAAGAATCATCTGAGACTTAGAGTAAATCAAATAAGTCACATCAAATTGTAGGAATCCTAATATTAGATAAATGCTCAAATCTTTAATTAGAGCAAAGTAAGAGTTACTTAAAAATGAAATTTCTCTGGCAAGTTTTTTAAATTAAAGACAGATGCAAGAATATAATTTATACACACATATAACATAAGTAATTCATTCTAAAAGTAAAACTGTGTCTGATGTACATAGCAAAAGTAAAATCTTGTTAATTTGCTTTCTAAATTATAGCATAAAAAAATGAAGGGGACAAGCATAAGATTATTTCCAAGCAAATAAATGTATAAACATAAGAATAAATCAACATAGGAATGGAAATAGAGTAAATAAGTACATGTAATAAAGCCATACAAAAATAGCTTTAAGAAAATAAAATTGCATGGTTATAAAGTAAAATTGTACTGTTAATAAAAACTTCTCTCCTAAATTGGCAGCAATAAATTCAAAGAGAAATAGAAGAAAGTCCAACTGGAAGTATTTAAAGCCAGATCTCTGAGAAATGTAGGTGATTTTATTTTCAATTAAAATTATTTAATATTTATTGACTAGTCCCAATTTTAGATTCTCTGGAAAAGACAGAGGGCATTAAAGTACAGGTTCCCAACCTTCAAGGGCCTTATCCACATGTAAATACTTAAAATCCCTGCATCAGAAGATGAAATTGGCTTTGCTTATTTTCACCTTTGTTTTGAATTTATTCTCAAGCTGGTTTTTTCTCCTATATTGAGAAATTTTTTGAAAAAAATAAAAGGAATGACAATGCTAGCAGTCAATATTCCAAATATCTCATCTTTGATGCTTTTTTTTCCCAAAGATTTTATTCATTATATTTTAGAGACAAGCAGGGAGGAAGAAAGGGAAAGAAACATCAATGCTTCCAGCCAGAGACCTGGCTGTAGATCTGGCTTGCAACCTGGGCATGTGCCCTGACTAGGAATTGAACCAGCAACCCTTGGGTTTGCAGGCCTGCGCCAATCCACAGCCACACTAGCCAGGTGATGCTTTGTATAACACAGTCAATATGTACTGGCCAACAATGTTCAAACCACTATTTTGTATGGCGGCATTTGAGAAACTGTAGCCTAAGCCTCCAGGAGTTACCTTGGTATCACAGTCATTACCATGTGCACATCATGTCAATGAAGTTAGTCTAAGTTAATGTACTTCCCATTCCACAAAGTCTATCACATACCTTTTCTGAGGAAATGTCAGCAATTAATACACACTAAGGTGCGTATTTACCCTGAAATTAAGGTAAATTATTACAAATTATGTGATTTTACTCATAATTATTACAAATTATGTGATTTTATCATTCTTTGATATTCTCTTCATATAAAACTTAAAGGCAAGAACAGCAAAGTTGGCACTGAAACCATTGGCCAATTACTCAGATACTTGTTGGAAACAAGTTATTAACATGGAGCCCTCTGTATGGTTGCTATGAAAACAACCAATGAGAATGAAAAGTAGAGAAAACTTTCAATTGCTGTTTTGTTTTGTTTTGTTTTTGGTGCCAATTTTAAATATTTTTATTTAAGACATTGCATTTTCCACTTTAAAATACAGTACTTATAAAGTGCATTGTTTCCTTTCCCTGTGCACATAGTCCATATTCAAGTATCAAGAATACTCAGTTTTATTATACAGCAGCTCAACTTTTAAAACTGCCATGGGTTTTGCTACAAATTTGGGTCCTTCAATATTTTGAGTGGAACAATGCTAAATCTATGCAAGAGGTTGGCTTAATCAACCTCTTCAATGGTGGGCCCAGAGGAGGCACCCCGAGATGGAGGGGCTCCACCCCCAGGGAAGCCCCCAGGTATTCCTCCTGGCATGCCTCCTGCACTCTGGTACAGCTTAGTGATGATTGGGTTGCAGACTTTTTTGAGCTCTTTCTGCTGATGTTCAAATTCTTCCTTTACTGCAGCCTGGTTCTTATCAAGCCAGTTGATAATTTCATTGCATTTGTCAAGAATCTTCTGTTTGTCCTCATCATTGATCTTGCCCTGAAGTTTCTTATCTTTAACAGTTGCTTTCATGTTGACTGCATAAGACTCCAGGGAGTTCTTAGAAGACATCTTATCCTGCTGCTTCTCATCCTCAGCTTTGTACTTCTTAGCTTCCTGGACCATGTGCTCAATGTCTTTCTTGCTCAGGCGACCCTTGTCATTAGTGATGGTAATCTTGTTCTCTTTTCTTGTACTTTTATCCATGGCAGAGAAGTTAAGGATGCCATTGGCATCAATATCAAAAGTGACTTCAATCTGAAGAACACCACGAGGTGGAGGAGGTATGTCTGTGAGTTCAAACTTGCCAAGCAGGTTGTTATCCTTGGTCATGGCATGCTCACCTTCATAAACCTGAATGAGCATCCCAGGCTGGAAGTTAGAGTAGGTGGTGAAGGTCTGTCTGCTTGGTAGGAATGGTAGTATTGCGCTTGATGAGGATGGTCATGACTCCACCAGCAGTCTCAATGACAAGGGAGAGAGGAGTAACATCCAACAGTAGCAAGTCTTGGACATTTTCAGATTTGTCCCCAGAGAGGATGACTGCCTGGACAGCTGCACCATAAGCAACAGCCTCATCAGGGTTGATGCTCTTATTCAGCTCTTTTCCATTTAAGAAGTCCTGCAGGAGTTTCTGAATCCTAGGGATATGGATAGAACCCCCCACCAGGACAATATCATGGATCTGGGACTTGTCAAGCTTGGCATTCCAAAGGGCTTTCCCCACTGGGTCCAGGGTGCCATGGAAGAGGTCAGCATTCAAACTCTTCAAATCGAGCCCAGGTGATAGAGGTATAGAAGTCAATTCCCTCGTAGAGGGAATCAATCTCAATACAGGCCTGGGTACTGGAAGAGAGAGTACGCTTAGCACGTTCACAAGCGGTGCGAAGGTGGCGAACAGCCCTCTAGTTCTAACTGACGTCCTTCTTGTGCTTGCGCTTGAACTCTGCAATGAAGTGATTGACCATTCGGTTGTCAAAGTCTTCTCCACCCAAGTGGGTGTCACCAGCTGTAGATTTGACCTCAAAGATTCCATCTTCAATGGTAAGAATTGACACATCGAAAGTGCCACCTCCCAAGTTAAAGATCAGCACGTTTCTTTCAGCTCCAACCTTTTTATCCCAGCCATAAGCAATAGCAGCAGCAGTTGGTTCATTGATGATTCTCAGCACATTGAGACCAGCAATAGTTCCAGCATCTTTGGTAGCCTGACACTGAGAATCGTTGAAGTAAGCAGGTACTGTGACCACAGCATTGGTAACAGTCTTTCCAAGGTAGGCTTCTGCGATTTCCTTCATCTTTGTCAAAACCATAGATGACACCTCCTCTGGATAGAAACAATTTGTCTCTCCTTTGTATCTACTTGAACCTTGGGCCTGCCAGCATCATTCACCACCATGAAAGGCCAATGCTTCATGTCAGACTGGACAACAGCATCATCAAATCTGCGTCCAATTAAGCATTTGGCATCAAAAACTCTGTTGGTAGGATTCACTGCAACCTGATTCTTTGCAGCATCACCAATCAATCGTTCGGTATCAGTGAAAGCGACATCACTTGGGGTGGTTCGGTTTCCCTGATCATTGGCAATTATTTCCACTTTTCCATGCTGGAAGACACCCACACACGAGTAGGTGGTGCCAAGATCGATGCCAACTGCAGGTCCCTTAGACATGTTGCTCGAGTGCGCTTGCGGCTGACAAAGTCACACACCAGAAGGGCTCCCCCATGTTCAATCTCAATTGCTCTTCTTATTCACCTCCACTAGGGTGAAGGTTAATTAGGTAAATGGAACATTATTTCTCCCTGCCCCTGGAAAAGAGCCTCGTGGGACCCAAAAGAGGAGGAGAAACCCATGGTGATTTGTACAGCTCATAGGGAATGCCACTCAGCCCAGACAATAACTTCTCAGACTTTTTGGATGAGTGTCACTGAGTAGGAAACCAATAACAACAAATGAGAGCAACATTAGTAAATGAGAGGGACCTAGAAGCTAAAACACTGAGTCTTAACCTTTCACTCAAAAGATGCTGGAGTGACAGCCAATTCAGATGAGAAAATGAGAAGCATCTGAATTCACCCAACCAAGATAAAAGCAAATGAGTAAGCAACATACATTAAGATTATTTTTGTAATAAACTGATAAGCAACCATGAGGTAATTTATACCATTGTGAGAAACAAGAGGAATTCTTTTCATAACTGAATAAGGAATATTAAGAGACTACCCCCAGTATTAGTAAAAGAAAAATAACATGTGGCCAGATGAGACACAATAATATTATTATTATCACCTGAAACCAAGAAGATAATTAGTGTATGTTGTTAACTCTTTCCACACGGAGACAAAATATATACAGTAGTCCTCCCTAGTCCTTATCCATGGCAGATACTTTCCAAAACATCAGTGGATGTGTGAAATCACAGGGAGTACTAAATTCATACACAGTGTCTTTCTGTACATACATACCTATGATAACATTTAACTTATAAATTAGGCACAGTAAAAGATTAAGTAATAAAATTGAAAAATCATAACAATATACTATAATAAAAGTTATATGAATCTCTCTCTCTCTCTCTCTCTACCCCCCTCTTTTGCTCTGCCCCCCCTTGGTGATTTACATATTTTTCAGCCCCAATCTATTCCTGAAGCTGTGTAAACCATCTCTTACTTGTGTTGAATAGCTTGGTGTTTCTCATTTCAGGAGATCCCTTGCTGAAGTCTTCTGTAGGCTCAGTACTTTCTGGTGCAATGCAAGCCATCAGTTGAAATATGTTTTCTGTTCCTGTCTTCCACCCAAGAGTTAATGCTTTCTCCACCGTGACTAAGCACTTAACTGAGCCCTTTACACCTTACACTGAACTGTAACCTTAACTTTGGCCGTTTGAGGAGCAACAGCAAAACCAGCACAGATTTCCTTTTCCCTCTTCACAATTTCATGAATAGATACATTCTTCCATAAGATTTTAGCAACCTCAACATACAATTTTTTTTTTCCTTATTAAGTCACGATCTTTTACTTTTTCACTTCAAGGAAGCACTCTACAGTTTCTCTTGGGCATATCCGAGTTGTCAGCATCACAACACTTGACCTTTGGGGGCATAATTATGTAAAATAAGGGTAACTGGCAAGCACTGGGATACCACCACAGTCCATCTGACTAACCTCTTACCTGACTAACGTGAGGGAGCTTCTACAGGGTAGAAACACTGGGAAAAGGGATCAATCAGGCTCTGGGCAGCAGGGAGCAAGATACCGCACAATTTCATCATGCTGCTTGTAAAGGCATGCAAGTTCAAACTTATAAATTGCTTATTTCTGAAATTATCTTTATACTATTTTGGACCATGATTGACCCCAAATAACTAAAACTGAGATAAGTAAAAGCACACATAAAGTAGGACTACAGTAATTAAAAGTTGCCATGAGCTGAGGGACAGTGTTTCCAGCTTTACTCATTTGTTTTTACTATCCATTCATCTAAACCTCGCTTTTTAAATAAAATCTTGAAAAAAATAGATTCCTCCCTCACCACTCTTTCAAGTTTCAATTTGGATCAGATTAAGAAATCCATTGTCAAGTTCTAGAAAATAAGCCAGTCCTAGACAGACACTACTTAAGATGACACCAGCCAACTGAGACTGGATTATTGCAGTTGTCACATGATGATAATCACTCATTTGCTTATTCATTCATTTATTCAACAGCACACATTTATTGCATACTCATGGCTGGCAAGTAGAAACTAAAAAGTAGGGACATGGGGATAACATATGAAAAAATCCTTTGAAAAGCATAAACTGCCATAGAACTAACAAAAAATGTTGATGATGATGATGATGCAGCAATTATAGTATAGTGGGGAAAAGGCAACATCAACTCTTTAAATAAAGGAAAATCACATCTGTCAATTAAGTACAGAACATGGATCATTTATTCTCATTACTTATTTAGATTTTCAAATAGCTAATGAAAAGATTCTGTAAAAAGTCATTTTTTCTGGTTCAAAACAGTTAACATAAGATTATGGGGAATGCTTTGAGTGAGATGCAGGTTAAAAAAATTCAAAAGATATTTCCTGGTACAGAATAGCATTAATTAAAATCATTGTATGGAAGAGTTTTATAGATAACTCAGAAGATTCAGAGTGAAATTCTGTTTGTAGACAACACTCAACTTCTAGACAGCTAACTAACAAGCTAGCTACTATCAGATCTGAGAGGCTGTGGAATGACAATTAAAAAATCAGTTTAATTATCAGGAACAAAAGGGTAAGGTGAATGTGTTTGGACAGAGTGGGTTCCAATGAAAAAGAGACAGAAAAGAACCTGTTGTGACATTTTTGTCATTGCCCATTTGTGCATGAACTTGGTCAGGGCTGTTCATAATGTCCTTCCTCCAACTGAGTTATGTACATTGTTGTTTTGATGGATGTTGTCAACATGCTTTAATATGTTTTTGCTTTGCCATCAAAGGAAAGGTTCTTGCGGCTCAGAAAGATAAGGAAACAAAGGAGGAGTGCTGGGTTTGATATTAATGGAAGAAATATTTCTTGTTTGAGGTACAACTACAATTTTTTCTTTTTCTTTTTTTTTAAGATTTTATATATTATTTTAAGGGAGAGAGGCAGAGAGGGAATGAGACATGGTTGCCTTTCACTTGGCTCCAGCCACGGACCTGGCTGGAGACCTGGTTATGTGACCTGGCTGGGAATTGAACCAGCGACCTTTAGGTTTGCAGGCCGGCACCTTATCCACTGTGCCACCAGCCAGGGCAATTTTTTCTTTAAGAAGTAACGTGTTTTGCAACATAAGATGCTCACAAGTGGTGGAATCTGGGATATGTTTTGTTAATGAGCAACATGCAAAAAGCTGACTTATCACACACCAGGGAATGCTAGAAAGGGAAGCAAATGTTACACAATCCCTCCAAACACAGGAAGAAATTTGTATGCAAAAATAAGCTGAGGAGGCCTAATTTTGCATTCTTCACATTTATTAATAAGACAATGACTCATCTTTTAATTGCCAGTTTTTTTGCTCTCTTGGGAAAAGAATGGTGTGCCTTATAATCACAGTGTATTAGATCTAATAAATACAGCTGGTGAATATTTGTGGAGACAGCATGTGAAAAGTGTTGCAAATGTGCAGAGAAAAGGCTAAAGCAGGCAGGGCAACAGCTGCAGGGGATGAACCAGCAAAGGTGGGACTTATACATAGCCATGCTGGGCCATATGGGAGTTTTGTTCCAAGAGCAATGGGAAACCATAGAATGTTTTTGGTGGGGGTGGGGAGTAGGGTGAAGATAGAGGAAATAGAGTGACATTTTTGAAGCTCCCTCTGGCTGCAGTGTGGAGAAATGGTACTAAGTGGGTGCACAGAGAAGCCCTCACACACTGGAAAGTCAGTTATGGAGCTCCCAGCCAGAGACAGGATAACTATGACATAGGAGGTGACAGTGAGATGAGAAATATTATCAGTAGATATTTTAAAATATTTTAAGAATATAGCTCTGTTAACATCTAAAGGTAAACTTGAATTTAGGCAGGTCTCAATCAATCAGAATATAAGATAAGGGGAGGAAAGACAGTAGAAATCTACATGTTGCTCAAACATTTAGTGACTCAAGACATCAAAATTACTAAAAACTCATTAAAGGGAAAACCCCCTCTCTCAAAAAAAAAAAAAAATCCCAACATTCTTTCCTGCCAAATCTTCATATAAATATCAGAATACTTGATCTGGTTTTTATTTTATTTCACCTGCCAATTATCAGGCAGAAATGCTAAAGAAAAATGAATAATTACATGTTCAAAAAGCAAACAGAGAGACAAGGAGGAGGAATAAAAAGTCCATGTAACCTCAAAAGTAGATAATATTTGAATAATTGTATTTCACTAGAATAATAGCTTAACTCCATCCATAAAAGATCATGGATAAATATTTGCTTGAAAAGAACTGAAGAGATTATTTAGTTGCTCAGTTATTAAATTAATATTATAGAATAAAAAGTTCATATGAAATATATAACTCAAACATATATTACGCTGAAGAAAGTAAGACCTATTTTTTGATATGTGCTCTTTTGTTAAGAATCCTAGAGCTATGTTCACAGTTTAATTCAACTACATATATACATATTCATATATATACATAATTCACACAGATTCAGTTTGGGATGTATTTATTCAGCCTGATTATGATGCAAAGTCTGAGTTATTTGATAAGTATAAACCCAACAACATGTGGAGGATAAAGCCCATATTTCTAAATCTGTTTGCAATTCTAAGAAATTCTGGGTACTTTAAGAGTGTTAACTCCTGTTGACAGGTATACAATTGGGGATTCAGGTATTATGATATATACACTCTTAACAGATAAAAGCAGGAAGAAAGACACTAGAACTAAAGAAGAATGTCAGGATGAATTGCACACCATTCTTTAAGATAGAATTTGGTTTTACCTGCAGGGAATCATCTCTAATGTACAAGGCAAGAGAGATATAATTTAAGATTTTAAAGTTTTTGTACATAGAGAAAATAAAGTTAAACATGAAGTTTCTCCTGCTTTAAAAGGAACTCAAAAAATGGCACAATTAGCCAAATCTCCTTTTATAAATTTTGGTCCCAATTGGTACCTAGAGTGCTTTTGCAGGAGACACTCATGGCCTTAGCTGCATTTGATCTTCAAGTCCACTTTTCACTTTATTATAAAAGTTAAGATTATGCACACCTATTGACTAGTATTTTAAGTGTTCATATCCATTTAGCTCAGTTGAATAGACCATGTATGTTGTTAATAAAGGTCACATGGCAAGATCTTTGCTTTGCCCTTGCCTCAGACTATAGCCAAAGGTGAAGCAGACAAGCACCAAGAATCTTCGAGAAAGTTCAACAAGGTGACAGGCAAGAATCCCTGAGATCACCACAGAGTCTTCATGCCTGCACATAGAGTTAGTCCTAGTTAAGGGCAAACCCAGGAGGGGATGTTTAAGGGGAAGCCAGACCATGTCTCCAACATACACATGGAGCTATTCTATTGTGAAAAAGAGGTAAATATATCAAAAATGGATGAAAATGATAAAGCTGCTTAAGTTTCTGCCTGTGTTCCCCCTGATGGACCAGCGGCAGGTGCAATAAGACCTTAAGAGCTAAAAACATCACTATCTAATAGTTCTCTTTAGGAGGAATTATTGTTTAATTTCAACCACAGTTTATTACCAAAAAAATCCAATTCACTCACAATGTATAAAGGCATATTTTTGGCCTTGTAAAAACCTAGACTGGTAAATTTGGGGGGAGTGCTGGCAGCAAAAACCTACCTTCAATATTTTGATTAGTTCCACCTGGCTTGTGCACGATTGCGCACATGAAATAGAGCAAGGCCTTCACAGCTACTTAGCAATTATTCTGCCATTACACTAGGCCCCTGAACCTGTAAATTTTACCAAATAAATGTTTTAAAGAGATTATCATTAGATCTTAGCAGTTTTATTCCCAATAAAGGCTGTGAATGCACTGCTGTGAATATACCGCTAAAAACGTTGCATGGCTAGAATCCATAAGCAGTACAATAGATCTTGGGTTCTCTGAGTGGAAATTTTCCCCTGAAGATCACACAAGGAAATTCAAGCAGGTGTGAAATAAACTCATTGTAGACTGAAAACTGGGGATTTATACATTTAAAAATAAGCACAGATAGGAGAATAAGCCAGTTAGATGGAGAATAAAATTAAAACCTGGTAGATAAACAAGTATAATAAAGGTAACATTAGGATGTATGAGAGAAAGTCTGTCCTCATAAAATTCTACACATATATTCCTGTCTTTTTATGGTCTCTCAATGAAGAATGCAAAAACTAATGGAGTGTTTAAGTTATCAATTGCTATATAAAAACCACACCAAAGTGTAACAACTTAAAACAGTGAATGATGATTGAACTTGATTCTGTGGGTGGCGCATGATTCTACTGCTTCATGTTAGATAGTTGGGCATCCATCTTGGGCTAGAAGGTCCAAGAAGACTGGAATTGCCTCTGCATGGTGTCCTTCCCTCCACAGCCTCTTCAAGTGGCCTCTCCCTCCAGCAGAAAGTCTGCGCTTCCTTTACAGTATGGCATATGGGTTCCTGAAACACAGAAGCAGGAGTTTTCAGACCTTTAAAGGGCTAGGTCTGGAACCGTACAATATCATTTCTGCCACAGCATCCAGATTAAAATGCAGACTAATGGAGAAAAAAATGTAAACACCTTATTGTTTTAAATAACTTTCTTTTTAGCATCTCAGAAAACATAAAATGGGAAATAAGAATCAACAATAACACCAAAACCAAGAGCAAACAATGCTCTTGACTCCAAACCAAGAAATGGCTACAGAATGTCAATGAAAATGGATGGAAAAAAAATGTCATCAATGGCTGATAAACTATCTACTTCTGAGTCACAAGAATAATAAAACAAAGTGAGAGGTATCAAATTTTAATTCCAACCCCTAATATGGGGACAAGAAATTTTCACTAACTTGGAAATACTAATTACAATAACAAGAGTGAGTGGAAGGAAGAAAAAGAGAGAGGTCTAGTAAAGTAGCATATTTTTTTAAAAGACTACATTTTTGTTTTATATTGTCTTTCTCTGTGCCAAATGTTTATGATTCACTGTTCCCTGAAAAGATGGTATTTTCAAACAACCTAGTAACAACTCCCATAAAATATAAATTGTTTATGTAGGTATTTTTAAAAAACAAAAAATTGGGACAGGTACCTTACTTAAAAAAAAATAATAGCTGGAAATTTTTCTAACTTGGGGAAGGAAACAAACATCTAGAAATTTTCAAATAACATAAACCCAAAAAGACCCAGACCAAGATACATTATAATTAAAATGTCAGAAGTTAAAGATAAGGAGAGAACATTAAAAACATCAAGAGAAAAACAACTTATTATTTACAAGGCTATCAGAGAGTTTTCAGCACAAACTTTACAAGTCTCCAGAAGAGAATGGCATAATATATTCAAAATATTTTTGAACTTCCAACCAAGTACGCTCTACCCAGCAAAGATATAACTGAGAATTGAAGGAGATAAAGAGTTTTTAAGACAAGCAAAAACTAAAGGAGTTCACCCTTTATAAGAAATGTTAAAAGGACTTCTATAAGCTGAAAAGAAAGGGTGCTAACTAGTAACACCAGCTCATACGAAAGAACAAATCTCACTGAAAAAGTAAATGTATAATAAAGGTAGTAGATTAATTACAAAGCTAGTATAAAGGTTAAAAAGCAAAAGTAGTAAAAATAACTATGATTACAATAATAAGATAAGGGATACAATGATAAAAAATGTAAAATTCAACATTAAAAACAAAACTTTGAAGGGGACAGTAGAAGTGTTGAGCTTCAGAATGGGATCAAACTAAAGTTGTTATCACCTTAAAATAGACTGTTGTAAATAGTTATATGTAAGCTAATTACAAGCACAAAGCAAAACCTATAGTAAATACATAAAACATAACAAAAAGGAATATAAGCATACCACTAAAGAAAGTTCAAACCACAAGAAAGAGAAAAAGAAAGGAATGGAGAGAAATTATTAAAACAGCCAGCATTCCAGCTTGAAGGACTTTGTATAATATTTACCAAAGGCGGCTGGTTCAATTCCCCAGCCAGGGCACATAACCAGGTTGGAAGCCAGGTCTCCAGCCAGATCCTTAGCTGGAGGCAGGTGAAAGGCAACCATACATTGATGTCTTTCTCCCTCTCTGCCTCTTTCCCTTCCCATCTTTCTAGAAATAATAAATAAAATCTTTAAAAAAATACAGCCATCAATTAACAAGCACCAAGAAGCACTTATCTATCAATAATTACTTTATTTTTTAAATTTAATTTTATTGTTGTTTTATTACATCCATCCCCTTTTTGCTCCCCTCTGTCCCCTTTCCACCCACCCACTCCCCCACAAAGTCAATCCCACGTGTTGTCCATGTCCATGGTTCTTCCATTCTAGGTTCTTATGTAAATTGCTCCCCTTCTTTGACTCTTCCTCCTTCTTCCCCCCCACTCTCCTTCCCCCTGCCCACTGGTGGCCTATTCACTGTATTCATATACCTGGTTCTGTTTTGCTTATTGTTTGTTTTGTCCTGTAATGGGTGAGATCATACGCTATTTGTCTTTCCCTGACTGGCTTATTTCACTAAGCATAATACTTTCTAGTTCCATCCATGTTGTTGCAAAGGTTAGGAGTTCCTTCTTTATTTCTGCTGTGTAGTATTCCATTGTGTAAATGTACTAAAGTTTTTTGATCCAATCATACACTGATGGGCACTTAGGTTGTTTCCAAAGCTTGGCTATTATAAATAGTGTGCTATGAACATCGGAGTACATAGGTTCTAGTGAATCGGTGTTTCAGGATTCTTCAGGTTTAGTCCTAGTAGTGGAATTACTGGATCAAAAGGCAGTTCCATTTTTAGTTTTTTAAGGAAACTCCATACTTTTTTCCATAGTGGCTACCCAAGCCTGAATTCCTACCAGCAGTGCACCAGGGTTCCTTTGCCCCACATCCTCACCAACACTTGTTTGTTGATTTGCTGATGATTGCCATTTTGACAGGTGTGAGGTGTTACCTTATTGTGATTTTAATTTGCATCTCTGTGATGGCTAGTGATGTTGAGCATTCTTTCATGCCTTTGGGCCCTTTGTACATCTTCCTCAGTGAGTTGACTGTTCAAGTCTTTTGCGCATTTTTTAATTGGACTGTCTGCCTCCCTGGTGTTGAGTCACACTAGTTCTTTTTATATTTTGGAGATCAAACCCTTGTCTGAGGTATCACTGGCAATTATGTTTTCCCATACAGTTGGTTCCCTTTGAATTTTGCTGATATTTTCTTTAGCTGAACAGAAACTTTTCAATTTGATATAGTCCCATTTGTTGATTTGTTCTTTGATTTCCTTTGCCCTTGGTGAGGTATTAGTAAACATGTCTCTGTGTAGGATATCAAAATTTTTACTGCCTACATTTTTCTCCAGGACCTTTATGGTGGCACTGCTTATGTTGAAGTCTTTCATCCATTTTGAGTTTATTCTGGTGTATGGTGTAAATTGGTGGTCTAGTTTTATCTTTTTGCATGCTGCTGTCCAGTTCTTTGAAGACCAATTGTTAAAGAGACTTGTTTTTACTCCATTTTATGTTTCTTCCCCCTTTGTTGAATATTAATTGACCATAGAGTCCTGGGTTTATTTTTGGGCTCTCTATTCTGTTCCATTGATCTATATGTCTATTCTTATGCCAGTACCATGCTGTTTTGATGACAGTTGCCTTGTAGTATTGTTTGAAGTCCGGTATTGTGATTCCTCCTCCCTTGTTCTTCTTCCTCAAGATTGTGGTGGCTATTCGTGGGCGTTTTTGGCTCCATATAAATTTTTGATGTATTTTTTCTATTTCTGTGAAGTCTATCATTGGTATTTTAACTGGGATTGCATTGAATCTATAGATTGCTTTGGGTAGCATGGACATTTTAATGATATTAATTCTTGCCATCCGTGAACATGGTATATGCTTCCATTTATTTGTATCTTCCTTAATTTCTTTCTTCAATGTTCTGTAGTTTTCTGAGTACAGATCTTTTACCTCCTTGGTTAAGTGCATTTCTAAGTACATTTTTTTCTTGTTGTTATGGTAAATGGGATTTGTTTTCTCGCTGTTATTTCTGATGTTTCATTATTAGTATACAAAAATGCTTTTGATTTCTGCTTTTGATTTTATATCCAGCTATTTTACTAAATTTGCTTATTAGGGTGATGTAAGTTTTTGGTGGCGTCTATCCAGTTTTATATGTACACTATCATATCATTTGCAAGTAATGACAGTTTGACTTTCTCCTTTCCAATTTGGATACCTTTGATTCCTTTTTCTTCTCTGATGGCTATGGCTAGAACTTCCAAGATGATGTTGAAAAGAAGTGGGGAAAGTAGACAGCCTTGTCCTGTTCCTGATCTCAGGGGGAAAGCTTTTTTTTTTTTTGCCTGTTAAGTATGATGTTGGCTTCAGGTTTCTCATATATGGCCTTTGTGATGTTGAGGTATGCTCCCTCTATTCCCATTTTGCTGAGTGTTCTTCTCATAAATGGTTGCTGTACTTTATCAAATGCTTTTTCAGCATCTATTGATATGATCATATGGTTTTTGTCTTTCATTTTGTTGATGTATTCCATTTATTGATTTGTGAATGCTGTACCATCCTTGCATCCCTAGGATGAAACCCACTTGATCATGATGTATGATCTTTGTAATGTACTTCTGAATCTGGTTGGCCAATATTTTGTTGAGAATCTTAGCATCTATGTTCATCAGAGATATTGGCCTATAGTTTCCTTTCTTAGTTGTGTCTTGACCTGGCTTTGGGATTAGAATAATATTGGCCTCATAGAAAGAGTTTGGGAGTCTTCCCTCTTCCTGTATTTTTTGGAATAGGTTGAGAATGATAGGCATTAGTTATTCTCTAAATGTTTTGCAGAATTCACCTGTGTAGCCATCTGGTCCAGGGCTCTTGTGCTTTGGGAGATTTTGGATTACTCCCTCAATTTCACTAGCTGCTATTGGCCTATTCAGGCTTTCTGCTTCTTCTGGATTCACTTTTGGTAGATTATACATTCCCAGAAATGTGTCCATTTC
>PVIW01003659.1:0-159507 GCA_004026585.1 Noctilio leporinus
ATAATGAGCAAAACTAACAACAAGCAAAACAGAACCAAGTATATGAATACAATGAATAGGCCTTCAGTGGTCAGGGGAAAAGGGGTTGGGGGGAGGGGGGAGGCAGAGGCAAGAAAGGGGAGCAGCTTAGACAAGAACCTAGTATAAAGGAACCATGGACATGGACAACAGGTGGGATTGACTTTGGGGGGAATGGGTGGGTGGGGAGGGGGACAGAAGGGAGCAAAAAGGGGATGGATGTAATACAACAACAATAACATTAAAAAAAAAAAAGACTCAACATGACAGATATGCCTACATAGACACCAAATAACATTATATTAATATTAATAAAACTATTGTTATTATTTTTATTTAAAGTCAATTGGCTTTTATGGTAATAGTGCATTTTCCTTAATTTAATAAAATTTTTATAATTATGTATTTAATACATAAGTTTACTTTAAAAAATATAAAATAATTAACCGAGGATGGTATAAAGAAAAGACCAATTTGTGAGAGTGTAACAAATAATAAAAGTTTGGGGTATACTGCATTAGGATACTTTATACTAAGTTTGCAATTAAATTAAACTTTCTCACTTTAATCAATGAGGAAAATGGGGGTTATGGGATAAATAACATGTTCAAATAATAAAGCAAGCAACATAAGATTTAAATTTAGTTATTCCTCTCTTTAAAGTTTAACCCTTTAACCAATACTCGATCTCTCAAGTTTTTATTTTTTAATTTTTTTTTTCTGGGAATTTATCCTTAAGAAATAATGTTAGGATAGGTAGCTAGTTAGTTGTGAACTGGGGCCCTGGCTGATGGCACAGTGGGTAAGGTGTCGGCCTATGAACCAGAGGTCACTGGTTCAATTCCCAGCAGGGCACATAACCAGGTTGCAAGCCAGGTCTCCAGCCAGGTTCATAGCTGGAGGCAGGTGAATGGCAACCAAACATTGATGTCTCTCTCCCACTCTGCCTCTCTCCCTTCCCCTCTCTCTAAAAATAATAAATAAAATCTTAAAAAAAAAAAAAAAAAAAAAAGAAAGATGTGAACTGGGGCAGGTAAGGAAGGGACAGAAGATAGATCATCTCTGGATTCCTGCATGTTCACAAGGCTTAAGATAAATCTTTAGCATGGAAGAACTATGGACATGGACAGCAAGTGGGATTGACTTGTGAGGAGGGGGGATGGGTGGGTGGTGAAGGGGACAGAGGGGATGTAATACAACAACAAGAAAAGCAAATTTAAAAAAAAGGAAAAAGATAAATCTTTAGGCTAGAATAGGCCTGGCCACACCCAGGTTTGTGATTATAAAAATCTCTGATTCAGCCTCAGGATACTGTTCAGCTGCCTAGGTCACCCGTTCCAGTCACAGATCACATGAGCATACAGGTAGTAACTGAGAAGGAGTAGCTGAAGAGACAGAAGCAGGGCAGTCCAGGAAGAAGAGCCCATAAATACCTGAGCTTTGAACAGATGGGGGTGCTCTCACTGAGCTCCTCACTCAGTCTCCCCTGAGTGTTATTTCCTCTCTGACGATAAATTAATTCTTGCCTGCCTTGCTATACCTTGTCTCTCGGCTGGAATCTTTCCTTCAAAAAGATAAGAACCAAGTTCTCATTGTCTTGCCATTAATAATAAGACATCACATCTAGACTTTATCATAAAACTGAACAGCTATTCCTAGAAATAATGCATTTGTGTTATGTAGACAATTCTGAAAATCTCATTGTTCTCACTTGTGTGGAAGTGTGTGGAACTGCAAAATGTTCGTATCTATTTGATGATCATGAAAAGCTACCTAGACAACATATATTATGGAGTCCATTATTTTTGCCATGTCACTGATGGATAGACACATATAAATGCTATCTAAAACCTCTATTTGAAAAACTTCTATTCAAATAATTGACCACAATATAGTACTACTGGGAGAAGCTTTCGATATTGGCTCTCTTTGAATAATAGCCCTTCAATAAAGTATGTTTTCCAAGTTGGCACAATTGATAATAAATATATATTAACTCTTTTGCTAGCAATAAAAGGATGCATTTCCAGTTAAATGTTTTGTTAAAATATCTTGAAATGATAAAGTTAATTTTGGGCTTTAACTACTTGATCTTTCTGTTTAACAAGTTATTATAATTTTATGAATCTCATTTTGTAGGTTTTAATTGAATTCCTCATTTATTTTATTTTTTATTTTAACTTAATTTTCCCTTTACAATTTATCCTCCATACCTCCTTCACCTCTCCCATCACCCTTCATCCTGCAATCACCACAAAGTTGAGTTATTTCTCTTTTTTCTTCCTTTTTGCCTGATCCCTCTACACCAGAGCTATTAGTCTGCTCTCTATCTATGAATCCATCTTACTTTGCTTATTAGTTCAGTTTGTTTGTTAGATTCCACATATGAGTCAAATCATATGGTATTTGCCTTTCTCTGACTGGATTATTTCACTTAGCATAATGCTCTCCAGGTCCATCCATGCTGTGGTAAAGGGTAATTCTTCTTTTTTGTAGCCGAGGAGTATTCCATTATGAAATGTACCACAGATGTTTTATCTACTCAACTACTGATGGACACTTGGGCTGATTCCAAATCTTGACTATTGTAAATAATGCAGCAATGGACATAGGTGTGCATATATCCTTTTGAATTAGTGTTTTCGGTTTCTTCAGCTAAATTCTCAGAAGTAGAATTGCTGGGATATGAGACAGTTGCATTTTTAATTTTTTAAGGTAACTCCATATTGCTTTCCACAGTGGCTGCACTAGTCTGCATTCCCACCAGCAGTGCACTAGGGTTCTCTTTTCTCCACATCCTTGCCAGCACTTTTGGTTTGTTGATTTATCGATGATGGCCATTCTGACAGGTGTGAGGTGATAGCTCATTGTCATTTTAATTTGCATTCCTCTGACAACTAGTGACATTGAGCATTTTTAATCTGTCTTTTGCCTATCTGTATGTACCTTTTTTTGGAGAACTGTCTACTCAAGTCCCTTGCCCATTTTTTAACTGGATTGTTTGTTTATTTTTGGTGTTGAGTTCTATAAGTTCTTTATAAATTTTGAATATTAAACCATGATCAGATGCATCATTGGCAAATATATTCTCCCATTCAGTGGGTTGTCTTTTCATTTATTTGATAGTTTACTTTACCATGCAAAAGATTTTTGGTATGATGTAGTCTGATTTCTTTATTTTTGTTTGTTTGTTTCCCTTGTTCAAGGAGAGATAAAAAAAAAATGTTGCTATGACAGACATCAGCTATTTTACTGCCTATGTTTTATTTTTATTTTTATGGTTTTGATTCTAACATTTAAGTCTTTAATCCATTTTGAGTTAACTTTTGTATATGGCAAAAGAAAATCTAGTTTCATTATTTTTTGCATGTATCTGTTCAATTTTCCCAACACCATTTATTGAATAAACAAGTATCTTTAGCTCATTGTATGCTTTTCTCTCCTTTGTCAAATAGTAATAGACTACAAAGGTGCGGGTTTATTTATGGGCTCTCTATTCAGCTCTATAAATCTATATATTTGTTTTTATATCAGTACTATGCTGTTTTGATTACTATGGCTTTGTAGTATATATAGTTCAATATTAGGTAGCATTGTTCCTTCAACTTTGTTCTTTTTCAAAATTGCTGTTGTTATTTGGGGTATTTTGTGATTCCGTATAAAGTTTTGGAATATGTGTTTGAATTCTGTGAGATGTTCCATTGGTTTCTTAATAGGACTTGCACTGAATTTATAGATTGCTTTGGGTAGTATAGACATTTTAATGATGCTAATTCTTCCTCTCCATGATCACAGTATATGCTTTACTTATTTGTCTCTTCTTCAGTTTCTTCTTCAGTGTCTTATAATTTTCTGAAGTAGTTAGGTAGAGAGAAACATATATATTACACATGTATAATTTCTGTGCATAATAACAGTCTACTAATTATTTTAATTTTTAAATTGCTTAAGTGAAATAAGGCAAGGCTTCTTTATACATTAAAAATTATAACATTAAAAGGTCAACAAGGTTTCAAACAAAACCCACAATTAATTTATTCGGTCATATGTGATTAATTCTACTTCAGCTCCAAAGGCTTAGCAGTCTTATGAATTTGTTTGCTTTGAGGTAAGTGTTGTAGAAAACCTAACTCAGCCCACCAGCATGGCCTGAAAGTTAAGTGAATGCTTAATTTATAGTTGATGCATGAAAATCAGTGCCTAAATCACAAAAGGCAAAACACAAAAGGTTTGTAGTTGATTTTGAGAGCTTTCAGAGAATCATCGGAGTAAAACAGTGGTAAACATTACAAGGTGCTTACTGCTAACACATTTTGGAATAGTTGGCAGATGGCTCTGCTGATTTTGGTTGGGCTCCAGATTTATGAGGGCATGGCTAAGTTGGTGATCAGACTTCCTAGGCTTGCCCAGGATAACACATGCCTAGCTACCTGATTAGAGATGCTAAATGTGTGGAATAAAGCCAAGCCACCTGATTATCCTCTTTTCTAAACCTTAACTTTATTGTGGTAATATTGGTTAGTAAGATTCTGTAAGTTTCAAGTGCGCAATATTAAAATACACTGTTTGTATATTCACTGTGTCCTCATGACCCAAAGTTGAATCCCCTTCCATCACATACAGGATGTGCACGATCAACTGGTAAAATTTTAGTAAAATAAACAACATACCACAAAGTGTTATATTTTGAGATAAACTTATTCTTATATGTAAACACATAAACATAGTCATTATTTTTTTTAATTATTCAAAAAAGTCTCCATTTGCTGCAATAATAGACTTGATTCAACTTTGGAATAGAGCACACTTTAATTAACTTTTCTTTATTCATGGACATCATCATGTTTTCAATCTTAGCTTTAACAGCCTCTTTATTAGAATGGGGTTATTTATTAACTTCTCTCTCACAAATACTGCATCCATAACAGTCTGAAGGATTTGCATCTGGTGAACTAGGTGGCCAGATTTCCTTTGACTAGAATTAAGGAACATTGACAACATTGACATTTCACCTTTTTGGTGTTATGTGCTGGTGCACCATCTTGCTGGAAGATAAAACGACGTCCACGTGCAATTTGTTTCATCCAAGATACAACTATTTCTCTTAAAACATCAAGGTAAACATCAGCAGTCACCCTCAAGCCTTGTGGGGAAAAATGCAGGGTCATGATATCTCCTTCATTGCTGACAATACCTAACACCATCGCTGTAGCAGGACATTTCATTTTCATGACAATTGGGACTTCATGAAGATTCTCACAGAGCCACCTGTTGTTCCCTCTGTTGACTATTTGGTCCTACTGAGAATTCTTTGCATCTGAGAAGAATATCAGAGGGTTTTTTCTTTGGGATTTTTCCATTTTGTTAGCAGTTTCCTTACTTTTTCAAAGCACATTTCCTTTGTTTGTTGTGTCATAAACTGTCCTCTTCTAAGAACATGCAATCTGTATCTGATATCTTCAGCAATAATCTTGTGAACCCTTGCATCTGACATCTGTAGTTCTCTTGCTATGGAGTGCATTGACTTTCCCGGATCTTCATTGATGATCTACTGGATTCTGTGTACAACATCTGGACTTGTGTGATCCTTGAGTACCTTATGCATTTTCCTTATTGGTGTGGCAACATCAGGATCAGCATCATATACCTTCTTTACATTGTCAACTGTACGTAAAGGGATGTTATTGAAGTTCTCAATTTCCTTAGCAGTTGGCCCTGCACACAGTCCAGAAATTATGGTTGCTCTAACACCATGTTCCTTCAACATGACAGTTGCTCTCATAATTTAATACTTTATATCTGAAAGATGATGTTAAATCATAACCTTAGAAGCATAGTTTTCCAAATTAGTAAGAAGCAGATGAAATAGGGAGATGCAACCTTATTGCCAATTTATCACACGCAACTG
Source organism: Noctilio leporinus (assembly GCA_004026585.1). Lineage (NCBI taxonomy): Eukaryota > Metazoa > Chordata > Mammalia > Chiroptera > Noctilionidae > Noctilio > Noctilio leporinus. Next base: position 5,927 of record PVIW01003659.1, read on the forward strand.
TATATTTGCCTCCCCCACCTTACCTTCTTCAACCTCCTTCCCCTCTGATGAATCACAGACCTAAAGATAAAGCACAATGATCCTCTTGGTGGCAGGATCTGCAGAGTCATGTGAGTGATAAGGTTCAGGATATAGAGATGGATGAAAAATTGGAGCCATTGATGATGCAATCAGTCTCTCACAAAGAATTAAGTGGTTCAATACATGTAAAGAAATTATTAAGTATCTATAAATGATTAATAAATGAAATGTATTCCTTCTTGAATTGTGTGGAAGACAAGAAATGCATCACACACCTCCTATTCACCAACTATTCTTGGGTTACTGACTGCTGTTCAATGTACTCCAGGGACTGAAAACTGAATGCTATCTGTTCTTAAGAAGCATATAATCTTTATGGGTTGCAACTAATGCATGGTAACCTGTTGTATGAGGGGCATAAAAATACTATGTGAGTTCAGAGCAGGAAGGACTCCCTGCTCACTACTAGGGGATGGAGATTGTAAAGAGCTTCTTTGTAGGTGAGATGTTAGCTGAAGCTCAACAAATAAATAGCATTTCAATAGGTAGAAATGACAGGGTATAGCTATTAGAAAAATGGTGTGAATACATGAAAACAATGTAGAGCAATTTTTGGAGAAAATCAATGGCTATATGGAACTGTAGATGTAGGTGCAGGGGTTAAATTAGATTTGCACTGACTATATGTAAACCTTGGAGTTTTCTTCATAAAGTCTCTATTACCTTCATATGCCCTCTGCTTTTTTCTCATAAAATTTGAGGACAAATAAAAACATAAGCTACTTATTTGAAAGCTTTAACTGCTTAAATCTCTGCAATTCTGAGTCTAGGACTTCCTTTTCTTCTCAAGTTTGCATTTTATTTTAAATGTTAAGCAATAAGTATCTCATTATATCTGTATGGCTATTATACTATATTATATGACCCCAAATTTGTATTACCAACAAAGATTTAATCATTAGCATTGAAACTATTTCTTTTAAAATTATGATCACTGGAAAGTAAACAAATTAAAGAAATACAATAAATAAATGTAAAAAATTATCTTCAAAGGAGTTGTCAGCATTGAATTAGTATTCAAGAAGTGACCATCCCAATAACCCTTCCCCAGCCCACGCAGGAAGTGAGAGATAAATGCCAACTAAATGCAAAAGGACTTTGGAAGCAAAACATGTGGTTGGTCTTGTGACACAAAGGCACAAAAGACATGCCCGACACCAACATCTTTAAAGATCTGAATATAAAACAGGTTGTAATTATCCTTACTCCAAAAGCCTGAAATAGAACTCTTAAAATCACAGAGCTCTTTTTGGCTGTCAGTCCTGTTCCTGTGGCCTGCTGTTAGTTTGGTTGATTTTTGTTATTTTATTTGAGTTTACTTATTTGTATTTTTGGAATAAAATATCTCAGAAAACTCAAAATTAACATGTAAAAATGTATATTTATAGCTTTGTGTTGATTGCCTTTAGGAGAGAAAATTTTGCTATCTTTGGTTTTAATCTATTTTATTAATAAGTAGATTAATGTAGGTTATTGAAATACAGTATAAAATAGGCATATATCATAATTTTCCTGAGAAGGAGAAGTGCTTATAGTAAAATAAGCATTGGTTATGGTTGGTATTATTTATTATATAAATCTGTCTTATTGAGTAAAACCAGTAAGACCACTGCTTTTAGCTTAAATTCAAATTTCACAGCTAGAAAAGAGGAATTGATAAAAAGTCTGAGTTGCTTATCAAATGTTTTTTCTTCATTGGAAATTATTTTGATTTGTTTACAATACTTCTTCTGTTTGCAGAACAAATCTTTAATGTTGCTTCCCTATTCAAGTACACAGAATGTAGACAGAACTAAATAATTGTTTTTATTCACCACCACCCTCACCTAACCCTGTTAACCTGAAAGTGTCTTTTGCTAGGAATCCCTGGTTATAGCACTTTTAAAATTTATTTTGCAAATTTATATGCATGAAAATAATATTGGAACAACAATGGAAAACTAATTTTCTATGAAAGCTATTATTTATCTTTCCTGAAGTAGAATCAAATACATTTTCAAAATCATTAGGAGGCAAAAATTGAATCCTAAGTTTAAACACAAATGTGTATACGTATATACTTGAGTATTTTCTGATTTTTAAAGTATTTAAGTAAATTAAGAGTTAATAAAAGAAAATTAGGCATCCTTCATAAGTAAGTCATATTACAAAATTTTCAGGTAAGAGATATTAATGGTATTTTTTTAAGGTTTTTAGACAACATAAAATACTCTAAGCAGAACTGAATTAGCCCAAGCCAAACTTCTGCGACAGTAACTCACCGGGAGGGGTCCCAGCACAGAATAGTGCTGTCTCCTTCCTGATTCAGCAAAACTGAAAAGAAAAAGGAAATGTACTTCATATGTAACTAGGTAGCTTTTTTTTATATAACCATGTCTTAAATATAATCTACATTTACTTCATTACAGCATCAAATAAATATAATATTATAATAAAATTATCAAATATCCATGAAGCCTGCAAAGAAAACAGATTTAAAAAGATAACTAGTCCTGGCTGGTGTGGCTCTGTGGATTGGTGCTGGCCTGTGAACCCAAGAGTCGCTGGTTGGATTCTCAGTCAGGGCACATAACTAGGTTGTAAGCCAGGTCTCCAGCCAGGTCTGTAGCTGGAGGCAGGTGAATAACAACCATACATTGATGCTTCTCTCCCTTTCTTCCTCCCTCCCTGCCCTTCTCTCAAAAACAAATAAAAAATAATCAATAAAATCTAAAACAAAAAGATAACTAGAAGAAATAAGACAGTAAATAAAATTTAAAGCACAAATGTGAACCATAGTTGTAATATTTATAACATATATATTTTAATTACTACCTCTTATTTCAGATTTTATATTGTCCTAAATACTAATAGAAAAACCACTACAATTAGAGAGATGTGGGTCTTTCTAAAATGTGTATATGATGTGGTGTATTCATTTTACCACTAAGCAAAATCCCAGTACACATGGTATAAACAATACATTAAAATTAAAAGAAAACTAGGTCGAGAATATTATAAAAATTATATTTGTGTGTATATATATGTATACATATATATTTTTATTTTTAATTTATGGGAATTCTAGTTATATATTTGAATCTGATCAGTGTGTATGACACAAGTTGTTCTACAAAAGTTCTTGTCCAGGAAAATAGTTCCCAAAGTCTGCTACCACAACAGTTAACTCACCTGGAAACTTGTCAGAAATGGCAAATTCTCAGTTCCCATCCTGGACCTACTGAGTCAGAGAGGCTAGGCTGAAGCCCAGAAATCTGTGTTGTAACAAGCTCTTCAATGAATTACATACTAAAGTTTGAGACCATGTGTTTAAGGAAAACTATTATTTCTGCAAGTGCAAGACTCTGTCCTGAATACCATATGTCTATTACCTACTGTAGGTATCAACACAACTTTTACAGTAGATATTGGTACCCTAATCTTAGAAGTAAAGAAGAGCACATCATTGATGTTATATTATTTATTTATTGTTACTCCTACAGCAAATAGCAAGGATGCTGGGCCTGTCATAAAAGACAGTCTCCTTTCTATACATCCCATTCCCCCAATGCCAGGCTCCTTGGCTCTATCATCACATAAAAATGTGCTCCTCTGTTTTAGTCAGTTTATCAGAGCCCACTGCCAACATGGAGAATTATGTGAGACCCACACAGATAGATCCACATCTACAGTACCATTACTGGATAAAGTGACCAATGTTAAAATGGATAAGTAATCCCCCTGATCCCACCACATACATACACTAATATCAGCAGATATTGCATTTGACTCCTCTATTTGACTATATAATTCATTATTTTTATCTACCTAATGATAAAAAATGCCAAACACCCACTCTGGAGTAGGTAAATCTTGAGTTATTATTCATACATGCACATAAAGATGCTATTTTTATATTCACTTCATAGATAGAAGATTTGAAGCAGAGAAAGGTTAAATGAAAATTCAGCAAAAGAAAACAAGCTAATAACTTGGAACCCTTATGTTGAGAGTAAGATGTTTCTGTACTACAAGTGGAACATAATAAAACAAAGAAATCTTGAAAATTAATTAGAGCCTAAAAGACTCACCTTGTAATAGAAAGAACTATATTTTACAAGGTCCTACTGTTGTATCTTTTTGCTTCAAGTGCTAACATTGTCTATTCTTACATTTGTCTATTAAAATAGAGCAAAATATTAAGTTGGAAATAGGCAACATCAGAAAAACTTTTATCTGTTTCCAATGATAAAAATTATATACAGAAAATTTTATACTTCAAATGACACTGAAAATATGGATTTAAAAACTGAAGAATATTCTTTATAGAAGTACATAACATTTGTTATTTAATATGTATTTAGATTGTCAAGATGAGATAATATTCAACAGAATTATTTTATCTTTTTCTGAGAGCTACATTACACCTAGCAGAAAAATAATAAGTTGGATAACAAGAGTTTATAAAAGTTGATCTTTGTGAATGTCTGATTACTACCTTGCAGTATCTGTTTTTCTAATTTTGCAGGAAGATCATCTCTAATAGCATTATTGTAGGTAAGCACTAGCAAAACACATTCTAAGAGAAACAGAAAACCTATAAACACATATACATCACTTTAACTAAACCTGGAATGAAGAAGTGATAACTGCTTTCTTTCTAGGGATGCAGCTGTGGGAATTCAAAAAAGTATATATTCATATGTGGTGTGTGTGTGTGTGTGTGTGTGTGTGTGTGTGTAAATTTAAAAATTTCTTCCTTCTTTTTAAGATGTGGAATTGGAGGGAGACAAAATCTGGTTTCTTCCTATTCTGGACACTATTAGGTAGCCACAGGAGTCATTGTCTGGGGAGGAAAATAAGAGCTATAGACACCACCCTAATTCACTATTTTACTATTAATGTTGCCATTTAGGGAAGAGTCTCAAATAGTTGAGCTTTGATCTCCAGGCCATTTTAGCAGTGTCTGGAGACATCTGTCATTGTCACGACTGGAGAGGAGGTGCTACCAGAAGGTTATATGTGTTACCTGAAATCTAATGTGTAGATTCCAGGGAGGCAGCTGAACATTCTATAATGCACAGGACAGTCCTCACAGTGAGGAATTATCTAGCCCAAAATGTCAATGGTGAGAAAACTTGATTTGGAGTTTTCAGTCCACACAGTGTATAAAAGTTGAAAAACTCAAAATCAAGTAATTCATACAATATTCAGGTACATAGATCTCGATAGTAAGTATGATGGCAGTATTAGGATGTAATAAAAATATGTCTTAACATAACTGGGTGCTCTTGAGTTCTGGAATCGTAGAAAAAGGTGCCTTAGTGGAAAGTTAAAAGTGCTCACATGTAACTTTACCACCAAGTTATAACCAGTGAAACTGTATATATTGCCCCATGGGCAAGCAGTGGCTACTGTAAAGAATGAAGCATTCTCTTAGCTTGATGCTCTGAAGTGTTTTTAGTTTATATATCTCACCTTATTCTGACTATAATTCACCAAGTGTGACGTTACTTATTTGATTTTTTAGCAAATTTTTCTAAATAACGTAGAATGCAGCTGGCTGGCTTTGTCAGTGAGTCAATTCCTATCAGACTGAAGTTATATTTACTTATAGTCAGTCTTTTCTTTCTCAACATGTGTGTGTAATACGATATATATGCTCATAAACAGAAAAAGATAGCTGTACAATAAATAGTTGTGTTAGTTCATAAGTGATCTTTTTCCCAAGGCAAGGGAAGTTAAAATAATGAGAGTGGGGTGTGTGGGGGAACAAAACAAAACACAACACTAAGCTTGGCTGCTGGTAGTGTCAGTGAAAGTGCTTTTAACTATTTTAAGAAAGTAAAAACCAACATTAACTCTTAATAGAGCACCTTCAGCTTAGTCTCTGAGGCCTGCCGTTCTTTCCATCCTTACTACAGTCCCACAGGCAAATAACTTACCTTCCTTCTTCATTGTCTCAATACCTACCAGCAATGTCGTAACTACAGTGATATAAGCATTTCCACTCTATTTTCTGTTGTTCATTTTAAGTGCTCATTACAGCAATCTCCACCAAGCAGAATTGCCTGCTCAGGCAGCTCAAATTAGCTTCAATGGTACAAAAACAATGCACAAAAATTATTGTTTTCGTTAATGTTTGCAGATATTTTATGGAGGCACATATTGGATTATGGCTGAAATGACGATATTGCCAAAAAGCAAATCTAAATGGATGGATCCGGTTTTGTGAGTGCAGTTTAATTAAACGACTTTGGAGAGTTGGATGCATTCCATGTATTCTATTAAAATTATGTTTGAGCCTGCTAGTCTTCGATATACTTCTTTGATGGTGGTATAGTCATCAAGGAAATAGTACCCTGTTGATATTTCAGAAGCCAGCCACTAGGTCTTAATCTGGTGACATATGCTTTCTTTATCTCATAAATATTAACATCCACTTACAAAAAAATGTGAACTGGTGTGCTTCTCTTTTAAAAATATACATCATTTTAGGGCCTGACTGGTGGCATGGTGGGTAAGGCACTGGCCTGTGAACCCAAAGGTCACTGGGTTCGACTCCCCAGCCAGGGCACACAATGAGGTTGCAAGCCAGGTCTCTGGCCAGGTCCCTATCTGGAGGCAGGCGAAAAATGCAACCAACCATGCATTGATGTCTCTCTCCCTCTCTGCCTCTCTCTCTTCCCCTCTCTCTAAAAATAGTAAAATACTTTAAAAATAAATAAAATAAAAAATATGCATCATTTTATAAATAGGTCATTTTGTTTCCAATTTAGAAATACATTATATTAATTTGCTAATTGGAAAATCATTTTATTTTTTTACAAATTTGGCTATTGTGAAATCATAGTTCTAGTTGATGTTGATATAAATACCATCTTCATTTTAACTGAGAAACAACTATATAAAAAGTGTTGCAACTAATGCAGTTTTATACATAAAAAACACGTAAAAGCAAAAAAGAAGTGGGCAAAAAAAATAGAAGAAAAACACGCTAGGTAAACAAAGTTGCTGAAATAATGTATCAATTATTTCTCCTTAAAATAAAAATATTTTTAGTCCCTGTCATTCCAGAGTTTATGTGAATTCTTACCCACTTACAATATTAACTAACACACTAATAGGTAACAAGAATCTTGATGGAAGTGATTCTCTCAGATATGGTTTATCAAACAAACTTGTTACATTAGGATTCCATTGAAGTGTCTGTGACTACTGATATTTATGTTGGAAAGAATATATAATGACAGCATTTCAATGATTTTTTTTTTAAGTGGTTGTTGGCTATATCCTTAGCTTGTATCTCTTCCAACTATGGTAGAACATTGATTTAATTATTGCAGTATATGATTTCTTCAAGATCTTACTGCTCTTGAGCCAAAGTTATTTAAAAATATTAATGCACTAAATGAATTGGTTTATTAGCCATTATTATGCATTGGGCATTATCCTTGGAGAAAGTATAGGTTTTATGTAATAACTAAATTTGGTTGATGTAGCAACAAAACAAATTTGACCTTATTAAGACAAAATATGTTATACGAACCCCAAACTTTTATAATCCAAAAACTCTTCTATTAAACTTTATATTAGTCGGTAGTAGATTTTAGGAACTGATAACATTTCATCAAGTTAGATAGGTAAAATCCTTCTACTAACTGATGTTTAAAAGTTTCATCACAGAATAAAACAATGTCTTTCTGACTTTATCTTGCTCGAGTTTGATGTGTCAGTTATCAACTTAGTCCTGAACGTAGATATGCTAATCATTAAAGAAATCGAAAGTATAGCCTAGGAATTACTGAAATAACCTTTCTGTTCATAACCACCTCCCCAAGGAGATAAAGAAGGTATGTACAAAGTAATGAAATAGTATCCAAAGATGTATAGGAACACTGCGACTGGTACTATGGCAAACAGAGTTTGGTGACCAAAAGCAAAGGAGTTTTACCATCACCCTTGAATCGTTGCTGACTTCCAGATAGATGTCTACAGTCATCAGTCACCTCCTGACCTCAAACATTTTCTATTTTCCCCTTTTCCTTGACAAAAAGGAAGCCAGAAGTTTGTACTTTCTCAACATGGTTCTTTAGGGTGCTAGTCTGCTATCTTCTCATCTTCCTGGCTTTTTGAATAAAAATTGCTTTCCTTACCCCAACACCTTGTCATTTGACTTAATGGGCTAAGGGAAATAAAACAAAGGCAAATCCTGGAGGGTATAAATTATATGTGGAATCTTAAAAGAAAAGTTGAACTTATAACAACAAAGAATAGAAAAGTGGCTACTGGGGGCTGGAGTGAGGGTGAAGATAGGGAGAGGTTGAATAAAAGGTAAAAGCTTTCACTAATAAGATGAATAAACTCTGAGAATCGAATGTATAACGTGACTATAGTTGATAACACTGTAGTGTATACTTGAGATTTGCTAAGAGAGTAAAGCTCACACATTATGAGGTGATGGATGTTTGATTTAACTCAATACGTACAGGGATCCTTTCACAACACATTTGTATATGAAAGTATCACTTGCACACTTTAAATATCTTACAGTTTTATTTGTTAACTACACCTTAATGAAGCTTGTAAAGAAATAAATGTCACCTCTGCCTAGAAATAATTCCACATTTTATACTGCTTGAATTTACTTGTTAAGTCAGAGTAAGCTATACTAAAATTCTGCATTTAAAGGCTTGCAAATAAATATTGGAATGTATGTAAATCACCCTCTTCCAAAATATGGGTGTTGGCAAAAAGAGACAAGTAAAAGCTTTCTGATTATTTTGCTTCAGGCCATGATTTAGTAACAGGGAGCCGGTTTACCTTCCTCCTTTAAACAACGAGAAAACCAGAGAAAATATACCCATGTGAGACAAAAGTTTTGAGACATTGCAAGAAGACAGGAAAGGGCTGTGACGTGGAGAGGAAGAGCATACATGAGGTGAGCTCTAAAACTGCTTCTGCTAACTGCCTGCCAATAATTTTCCAGGTCACTGCACAAAGAGAAAAAGACCAAGCAGAAGCTGCATTAAGAAGATGGAGAGCAGAGTTCAGGGAGGTCAAGACAGAGTTTGGCAGGAAGAGTACTGGAAAAAAGGTAGCTGACCAAAGGAAAAACAGCTCCAGATGTCTTCCGAGAGTCCCCCTGAGCCTTTGGCTGTGCTCTAATCAGTGCATGCATGAAAGGAAACGTATCTGAGGCCAAGAAACAGCCCTGAGAAAGCCGTAGTCTAAACACTTTCTAGTTCAAACAAATCAGGGAATAGCTCTTGTTGCAATTAGCAGGAATAGAAAGGTCTCTTAATACATAGGTCATTGGGAAGAATCTTTAGGAAAGCATTATCTCAGTAATTGGGCTAAATTGGACCTAGAGTAAAGCCTGCTCTGCAGTTGGCCTAATAAAGTTTTATAAGTGAGCCTCTAGGATAAGCTGATTCCAAGAAACTTGACTGTGTGCCTAAACACCACCCTCACCACACACCCATGCAACAAAATCGAGCATCCAATATCTGACATCCAAACAAAAATTGCCCGACATTCAAGAAATCAGGAAAATATGATCCATAGACAGTAGAAAAACCAATACGTAGTCCCAGCAATTACAGGAAAATGGAATTAAAGACAATATTGGGAGATAATTCTTTTCTTCTATTGTTCCCTTATACTTCTGCATATCTTATAAGGTGAAACAATTGCTTTTTGTTCCTGACCATATTTTAAAAATATTTGTAAAGAGAACAGCTTTGATTGGTAGAGACATTTTCTCCCTTTAAAGCAAAAAGTAGGTTTTCCTATAATCTTGAAAGACAGAGATGGTGTCTTTCTCCAAAGCAAAGCACAACATCTTCAATGCCAAGAATAATAAAGACAACATCTCCTCCCGGAGCAAAGGGAAGGGAAAGCTACTGCTACTAAAGAAGATTCAGGTTCCTACGCTCAGGATTCTCCTCCTGGAATACTGGACAATGCTTTGTCTGCTGAGGACATCCAACCCTTTTTGCATTGCCTTGTGGGTACTGGGGCTTGAAACACCTGGGTGAAAAGGCTAACACTCTAGCTGCTGATGTTTTGTAAGCTAAACTGTCCATTGTATATGCCCCATAAGTATCACATTTTCTGAAATCATCCATTAAATAGTGGCAGGCCAACTTGCTAGCTTGCTAGTGGGGGTAAAATCTCATTCTTTGAAACTTTAAAAATATATATTCCATTGATTATGCTTTTACACCTGTCCCAATCTCCCCCTGTGACTTCCTCCACCCAGTATCCTCATTGCCTGCAGCCATCACCCCCTGAGCTCCTGTCCATGGATCGTGCATATGAGTTCTTTGGCTTCTTCATTTCCTATACTGTTTTTAACAACCCCCTGTCTATTTTGTTCCTTCCTACCAATTATACTTACATACCTGCACTTCTTCCCCGCTTCTTCCCCCTTTCCCTCCCTGCTGATAACCTCTAAATGACCTCCATATCTATGATTCTGGTCCAGTTCAGGTTGATTGCTTAGTTTTTTAATTTTTCTAGATTCAGTAATTGATAGTTGTGAATGTATTTTCATTTTAATGTTTATAGTTTTGATCTTTTTATTAAACGAGTTTTTTTTTTTTTTTTTTTAACATTTCATGTAACAATGGCTTGGTAATGATGAACTCCTTAGCTTTACCTTGTCTGGGTAAAGCTTGATCTGCCTTTCCATTCTAAATGACAGCTTTGCTGGGTAGAGTAATCTTGACTGTAGGTCCTTGCTTTTCATCACATTGAGTACTTCTTGCCAGTCCCTTCTTGCCTAAAAAATTTCTTTTGAAAAAATCAGCTGATAGCCTTATGAGAACTCCTTTATAGGTAACTCTGCTTTTCTCTTGCTGCTTTTAAGATTCTCTCATCTTTATTTAGCTTTTGGCATTTTAATTATGATGTGTCTAGGTGTAGTCCAACTTTTTGGGATTCTCTGTGCTTTCTGGACTTGTGCGTCTATTTCCTTTGACAAATTTTAAAAGTTTTTTATTATTATTATTTGTTCAAAAAAGTTTTCAATTTCTTCCTTTTCTCCTCCTGGCACCCCTATCATTCAGTTTGGAGACATCCCAGAGCCTTCTTATACTATTCTCTTTTTTATTATTATTATTTTCTTCTTGCTCTTCTGGTTGAATGCTTATTTCTTCTTTATGTTCCAAATCATTCATATGAAACCCAGATTGATTCCCTCTACTGTTGGTTCCCTGTACACTTTTCTTCACTTCACTTAGTGTAACCTTCACTTCTTCCTGGGTCTTTTTATGTTGTTGTTGTACTCAATGAGTTCTTTAAGCCTTATGATCATCGGCGTTTTGAACTCTGCATATGATAGGCTGATTACCTCCATTTCTTTAGTTCTCTTTCTGGGTTTTTATTTTGTTCTGTTCTTTCATTTGAGCCATATTTCTTTGTCTCCTTAATTTGGCAGCTTCCTTGTGTTCATTTCTGTGTATTAGGTAGCATTGCTTTGACTCCCTGTCGTAGTAGTGTGGCCTTAGTAGTGTTGTAGAAAATGCACCTGTCCATTGTGTGGGGCAGAGCTTTAAGTAGTTGCCAAGACTGCACAACCCACTTCACTGCTTTGGCTGTGTGGGAGGATAACTCAGACAGGGGCGTACCACTGCCTGGCTTCTGGAGGTTTGCCCTGAACTCCCTGTTAGCTGTCCCTACACTTACTCTCCATATGTGACTGGTACTCTTCCAGCTGTTGTCCTGGGGCTGAATCCCAGAGGGGTAGGTCTAAGGACATTCTAAGTCCATGCAGGCCCTTTAAGGGGATCCTCCTGAAAATCCAGTAGTTTCTGCCACTGACCCAACCCTCACAGGTTTTTATAGTTAGAAGCTATTGGAATTTATCTTCCTGAACACTGGAACACAGGGACATGTGCTCTGACCTTGGGCAGGGATCACTAGCTCCCAAGTATTCCTCCTAAGTTTTATCCACGACACACGACTGGGACTGCCTGTTCTGCCACCACTGCCTCTCCACAACCCCCTCCCTATCTGGTTGAATGTGGCTTCTTTAAAACCTTGGTTGTTGGACTTCCATACAGCTCAATTTTCTGATGGTTCTGGGTGTTACTTGTTTTGAGGTCTAGTTTTAATTCTTTCTGTGGCTGCAGAAAGAGGCAAAGTATGTTTACCGATGCCTCTATCTTGACCAGAACTCAAAATCTCATTGTTTCTATAGTTTTGACCACAAGTATATCAAAGCATCAAACATAAAAGTGCTTTGTATGTCCAATAAAGTACAGAAAAACAAAAACAGCATAAGGAAAAAATAGAAGCTATTAAAAAAACACACATGTAGAGCCCTGGCTGGTGGCACAGTGGATAAGGCGCCAGCCTGTGAACCCAAAGGTTGCTGGTTCAATTCCCAGTCAGGGCCCATAACCAGGCTGCAAGCCAGGTCTCCAGCCAGGTCCGTAACTGGAGGCGGGTGAAAGGCAACTATACATTGCTGTCTCTCTTCTTCTCTGCCTCTCTCCTTTTCCCTCTCTCTAAAAATAATAAATAAAATCATTTAAAAACATGTAAAATGCATACAGTTAAAAAATTAGCATCTGTTATAAAATATACTTTGTATGAGATCAATAGCAGGTTAGATACTGGTGGAAAAAATTTCAGTAAACATAAAGATAACAGCAAACAAATGAAGCACTGAGGGAAAAAAGGAGAGAAAAAGTTAAAGTAATATGACTGACCCATGGAAAATAATGCCAACGCAAATAATGTCAATGTCTAAAATATGTGACATTGGAGTCCCAGAAAGAAACATATGAGTATGAAAAATAAAAAACAAATTAAATAATGGCCAAGTATTATCAAAATTTAAGAATGACTGTAATCTTGTAGAGATCCTAGAAGAGCAATAATGAACAAAAGGGAAATAAGCCAGAAGGCCACCATAATCAAATTGCTAAAATATGTGACAAATATAAAATCCTAAAAGAATCGTGGAGAGAGAGGGATAAATAGATCACATACCAATGAATAAAGACATGAATAAAAAATAAGAACTTTTTCATCAGAAAATATTCAGAAAAAAGTGCAATAACATTTAAAGCACTGAAAAAGCCAATTTAGAAACTTATACTCAGTAAAATATCATTCAAAAACATAAGCAGAGAGTTTATTGCTGGAAGACCTGTACTACAAATAAAAAAAATGTTAACCACATGTTTTAAGCAGAAGAGAAATGATACAAGATGGGAATGTCAATCTAGAAAAGAATAAAGAAGGTCTAGAAAGGTATATATGGTAATTTATAATATATATTTTGATCATATATTAATTTATTTCAAGTTAATAAATTAAAGAAAAATAATGTGAGTATATTATTGTATTTATAATAAAAGTAAAAACAACATATATGATAACAAAATAGGAAGGGAAATTGAAATTTACAGCTGTAAGATTCTAAAAATATATACGAAGTTGTACAGTATTATTTGAAGGTAGATTGTGACATGCTAGAATGTATATGACAAACCCTAAAGCAGCAACTAAAATGTAAAATAGACCTGTGTCTCTAAAATACAGAGATGGAAGTAAAGTACTAAAAATATTCAAATAACAATAAATAAGAACAGAAAAATAAGAAAGGATGAAGAATATCTGAGGCAAAAAATAAATAAATACTAAGATGGTGGATTTAAATTGACATTAAAGATACTGGTCATTGAATTACGTATAAATAGTCTAAAGATTTCAATAGATGTATAATCAAGTTGAATTTAACACTGTAAACAGCAATAAGTAAGTACAAGAAAATCATTTCAAAGACAAAGATGAGATAACAATAAATTAATAACCATTTTAAAAAGCTATAGCAACTTTTCTGTCAGAGAAAAGGACTTCAGAACAACAACAACAAAAATATTGCCAGAGATAAAAAGGTATCTTTTATAATAATAAAGGATTCAAATTATTTGAAAGACAAAACAATCATAAAGGTATATTTCCATAACAATTTTAGAACAACTGAACACCACTAAAATAACTAAAAAGAGAAATATACATTTCCACAATTACTGTGGAGATTTCAACACTCTTTAATAATTGATGAACAAGTAGAGAAAAAAAAAGTAAGGCTCTAAAAATCAGGACAACTCTAATAAAAACTGGTCTTTGAAGATACTGAATGTTCTACTTAACAAAGGCAAAATATAACATTTTTCAAGTGTATGTAGGTAGGTATATTCTGGGTGATAAAACACATAATAAAGGTTATTAGAGTCATATAAATTTTGTACCATGACCAAAAAAAAATTAAACTACAAATCAAAACCAGAAACACATATGGAAAATGTCCAAATAATCAGAAATTAAACAACACACTTTTAAATAAACCAGATTCAGGTATGCAATCAAAAGAAACAATAGCCCTGGCTGGTAGCACAGTGGACAAGATGCTGGCCCAAACCCAAAAGTTGCTGTTCGATTCCCAGCCAGGGCACATAACCAGGTTGGAAGCCAGGTCTCCAGCCAGGTCTGTAGCTGGAGGCAGGTGAAAGGCAACAGTACATTGATGTTTTCCTCTCTGCCTCTATCCCTTTCTTTTTCTCTGGAAATAATGAATATAATCTTTAAAATAAAGAAAAGAAAGAAAAAACATTTGTATATACAGATATATTTTCCACTTAATCTCAAGGAGTGGAAATTAATCACAACCTAGTATTTATGGGATGCAGCTAAACTAGTGCTTAGAAAGAAAAAGAAGAAATGACTCAAATCAATCATCTAAGCATCTTAGTTTTTCCATACCAGTTATTTGAACAGAATTTTTAAGAAGTAATTAACCTCTAGGTAAACTAATCATTGGAAAACTGGTAAGAAGACCCACAGTATCAGGAATGTAAGAGGGGACAAAAGGCAAATTGTACAAATCTTAAATAGATAAAATATTATAAATAACTTTATTTCAATAAATTTAATATATCAAAGGTATAAATATCTTTAAAAATAAATACTACTAAGATTAATTCAAGAAAATGTAGTTCACCAAAAAACTCTCCCATGTGTATTTAATAAATTGAATTTGTCATTAAAAAATTGTCACTAAAAGAAAGATTCCAGAGCAAAACAGCTTCAGTGGTAAATTTCACCACACTTAACAAAAAGAAATCATAAGAATTCCACAAAAACTCATTCAAAATAAAAGAGGAAATATTAAAAAAAAAAATTTATAACCCTTGAGTACCCTGAAACCAAAGCAAGTCAAAGGCATTATGAGAAAAAAAATAACTGAAGATAAATGTAAAAGGTCTTTTAAAATCTTAGCAGTCAAATTCATAAACATGTATTTAAAGGACTATACATTATGATCAAGTAGGTTTTGTTTCAGGAATGCAAAACTAATATAGTAACATTTGAAAACCTGTGAATGTAACTCACTAATAGACTACAAAAATAAAATACGTTATTGTCTTAGTTCATCAAGAAAAAAAACCTTTGCAAAATTGAAAACACACTTACTTTAAGTACTCTCAGCAAACTAGGAATTTAAAGGTCCTCATTCAATCCAATAAAGGTTATTTCTGAAAATCCTCCAGATTACATTAAGGCAAGAATATCAAGGCCAGAATATTCATTCTCACAACTCCTATTCAACAACTTACTGGAAGTCTTATTCAAGGCAGTAAGACAAGAAAAGAAATAAAAGCATAGTTATAAAAAAGAGGGGTAGTGGAAATAATGTCTTTATTCACAGACAACATGATTTTCTATGCAGAAAATCATAAGAAATCTACACAAAAACTACCAAAATTAGTGAGTAAAGTTACAAAACACAAAGTTAATAAACAACTTGTATATGCTATTGTGAATAATCACATTGAATTTTAAAAATTACATAGATGCATTAAACATATATAGGGGATTATTTTGAATTTGTGTCAAACAGTACAATAAAACTACAAAGCATTGTAAAAATGATAAAGATGACATTTAGTTGGAGAGGGGTACCATGTTCAGGAATTGAAAGAAATATGGTTAAGATGTCAATTCTGCCTTAATTCATAGATAAATTCAATGCAATTACATTAAAAACTGAAGTAATCTTATTTTGTAGATATCAATAAAATACCTTTAATAGAAATTCACAGAAAGTAAAATAATGAAAACATTATTTCAAAGGAAAAACAAAGTTGATTGTACTTTGATACTTGATATCAATCCTTTCTAGAAGCTACTAGAATCAAGGTAGTGTGGCTTTGGCATCAGGGTAACATTTAGAAAATGAAACAGGATATAAAATTAAGAATGTACCCACAGGTATATGCTCAACTGAATGCAAAATAATTCAATAGGTAAAGAATAGTTTTCCAACAAATCAAATCAAATCGCAGTCATTTACAAAAAGAAAATAAAATAGACATCAAGCCTCAACTTTTGCCATAATCAAAATAAATTTGAAAATACCACAGCCCAGAGGAGTCTGGGGAAACATGACAAGTACATACTATATGATTAACTGGTTCTATGAACTGAATTGTATCTCTTACCAAATTTGTATGTTGAAATCCTAATCAACAATGTGACTATATTTGGACATAGGACCTTGAGGAGGTAGTTAAGGTTAAGTGAAATTGTAAGGGTAGGGATCTGACCCAATAAAATTATAATGAGAGAGACAGAGAGAGAGAGAGAGAGAGAGAGAGAGAGAGAGAGAGAGAGAGAGAGAGATCTTCTCTGGTATGCACAAGAGATAGAGACAGAGACTGAGAAACATTTGAGCACATGGCAAGAAGGCAGCCATCTACAAGCCAACGGAAGAGGCTCTAGGATGAAACCTAACTTTCCAGCACCTTGATCTTGGTTTCCTAGTCACCAGGGCTGTAAAAAAAGAAATTCCTGTTATTTTAGCCACCCAGTCTATATGGTATTTTGTATGGCTGACTGAGAAGCTAGTACACTTGTTTTGGATCCTCAAACAGAAATAGGATATTAATGGAAGAACTGGTGAATTTTTAATTGCTTTGTGGTTACATCACTGCCTACATTTGTCAAAGCTCATCAAACTGTGCCCTTAAACTTGAGAAAACACCCTAGGTTATACCTCAATAAAACTGACTTAAAATATTACGTTCTATTGTTTAAAGAACAAGGAATACTTTGAGACTCTGAGATTTAGACTCCAAGGATGCCAAAATTCAACTAACTGATGATGAAATGCTGGTTAATTGATAATATTATAATTAATTTTAAATAGATTCTCTAGCCCTGGCTGGTGGCACAGTGGATAAGGTGCCGGCCTGCGAACCCAAAGGTTGCTGGTTCGATTCCCAGCCAGGGCAACATAATCAGGTTGCAAGCCAGGTCTCCAGCCCAATCCATAGCTGGAAGCAGGTGAAAAGCAACCATACGTTGACATTTCTCTCCCTCTCTGCCTCTCTCCCTTCCCTTCTCTCTGCAAAATAATAAATAAAAAATCTTAAAAAAAAGATTAAAAAAATAGATTCTCTAACTTTAAAACTAATAATCAGACTGATATTTATATATGTTTTTCCCTAATGACTGAGCTAGTCTTATGGACACTGGTCAAGAATCATATTTCTCTGCTGGTTTTATGACCAAAGAGGAAAGGTGTTGCTAGGGCACAATGCCAAGAATATTATGGATTAGTTTGAGGATCAAGGTTTATGTACCCATTTATCATTACCATAGCCTATCAATGACCATTTTCGTCCCTGTATTTTACCAGAAAAGAAGAAAAGGGCAAAGGGCAATGCTGAAAGCAATGTTTGTGGTTGAGGCTATGAATCTCTTGTCCCCCTGTCCATCACCTCTCCCATTTAGCACCTTCAACGACAAACACACAATACATGTACAGTCAAGTTAAAGGATACTGTAGCACATAAAATTATCTTTGTGTAAGATAATTTATGTAAGATAGTTTATGTAAGATAATTAGTAACACTAACTAATGGGATGTAGCCTAACTTCATACATAATCTTCGATAAAAACTTCCTCCAAAAAAAGTGGAGATATGTAACAGAACTTTTACTGAACAAAATATAACAGACAACCTTGCAAAATACATATTATGCCTATGACTGAAATTAGTTAAATAGCAAGCTTTATTTTTGTATATGGATTTTTGTTATTCATCAGCGATAAACAGCTGAATAACTTGGGAGTTTAAATATTAAGGAAAAACTAATAAAGGTGCAGAATCAACAGGAACTCAAAAAATGATATGTAGTATATGTAAGTTACAAACGAACACATAATTCTTTATGTAGTTTTAAAACAAAACTAAATGATGCACTGTTTATATGTGGTATATACATAGAGATAAAAAGTTAGCCCTGGCTGGTGGCACAGTGGATAAGGCACCAGCCTGCAAACCCAAAGGTCACTGGTTCGATTCCCCAGTCAGGGCACATAACCAGGTTGCAAGCCAGGTCTCCAGCCAGGTCCGTAGCTAGAGGCAGTTGAAAGACAACCATACATTGACATCTCTTTTCCTCTCTGCCTCTTTCCCTTGTCTTCTCTCTAAAAATAATAAATAAAATCTTAAAAAAAAAAACTTAATTAAACAAATGAATGATGGACCTAACATATAGTCTCTCTCTCTCTCTCTGTCTCTCACTCTCCATCCCCATACCCCTCCCCTTCTCCCTCTGTAATTATGTATTGCATTTTGTGGAAGAATAATTGCAATGTAGTGTAATAAGAGAGTCTCCTCAATTTTCAATATAAGCTATAGCATTTACATATATATTCCTTGCAGTTATCAGTTTTCTTGAACTAGCTAGGGTGAAAATGTTTCCCACTTACTTTTTCCCATTAATATTTTTACTATATTTCTAAAAGTTTTGAAAGGTCCTTTCTTTCTTGATGCCATCTTTTCTCCCTATTTCCAAAGCTACAACAAGTAGGTACTGTAAGATGATACATGTTACAATAATAAAAAATAAATTCAGAGAACACATTGAAGGCAAATAAATTAAAAGTCTATTTTTAACGAAAAAAAAATCCAAACAACAAAAAACAAAAAACGATGCAATATTCGGCCTTACTTTGTCTAAAGTGATGCTACTAATTTGTGAAACACAAATCTTCCGTGTGACAACCAGACTTGAATCTGGTGAACCCCTTGCAACCAGTAACAGCAACAGAGGCCATTTCGGCTTAAGATTCAATGTTGGAGGTGAACCCTCAGAAGGAAATAGGAAATTGTGGAAGGAATTCTGTGTCCCATAAACCCAGGGCCAGCTCTAGATCTCAATATAAGAACTGGTAGAGGAAATTTAGTTAGAATAGAAAGTTAAAGGACTCATTGGGTTTGGATTGTTTTAATCAATGTGCTTTCAATTTTTAATTCAGCTTGCTTTATTGAATTGTTATGAACATCAATCTAAATCAGAAAGAGAACTTCACCATACTGACTTGATTCAGAAATAACTTGTTGTCACCCCTGAATGTTTAAACTCACAAGAATACAAATTCCAAGGTATTTTCTGTGGCTACATGTGTTCTTTTTTCTAGATCCTTAGAAATTCTTAATTCTTTTTTCTGGGTCCACTGCTAATTCTCTCTAGCATGTACTCTCTGTGAGGATCAATTAATGGACTGAGAACAATAGTTCAGATGGACTGCAGAGCTCTCTTCTGTGTGCAAAACAAAGAAACAAGAATATTTTTAAAGGAAAGGATTTTTCTCAGTGTCTTAGGATCCACAAATAACCTTGAGGACAAGAAAGTTCAGTTTGTTCTATTATAGCTTTTGAATTGCTGAAAAATATAAAATAAAAATAAAAGTGAGTAAACATTGCCACCCAGTGTTGAATTTAAGGTATTGTATAGATTACACACCTCATAACAGAGATTTTTCTTTCTGTTTAGCCACTGAGCCCAAGGTTAAAGCTCTAATATAATCATTTGTATACTAAAAGAGCCCACTCCCTTATTCTGAAATGCTACTCTAATTCAAACAGTTGATTGTTTATTTCAATCTAATATTCTTTTCTATATTTCTATGGTCCTGTCTCTCATGACAGCAGAAAGATATTTAATATTCCTTTCAATATGTTCAGTTTTAAATAGAGTAATGAAAAAATGCATGTATACACATGCATCAGTGTACATTTTTTCTGGGATCAAACTCTATGTTGGTTATAAAATATAACATTTTTTTTTAAAAAAAGTACAACAGCATTATATTTAGTTTCCATTGCTCATGTAGCTGTACTCAAGAACTTGTGAAAGTAAATTAAGATGCACTAATGTTTATTATCTATTTATGTAGCAATGCACTTAAACACATACACATAAACATAACTCACGGGGTATATCAAACACACTTACCTCATTTCACTTTTTGAAATGCTATCCCCACTTGCTAACCTTATAATAAATTTTCACGGGTAAACAAGTTACACTAAAAGTACATGTTACTTATGGAAAATTTAAAATCAGTTTAGTTGACTTCAAATAATATTCTAAATGTAAAGCTATGTGCTGTAGGTATTTATGAAAAATATATAAGTAAAGAGCAGCTGGCAAAGAGATCACTGACTTCTGAAATATGAAGGGGACATGCAGAAATATATGAGAGCAGACACATGTCCTTGGAAGCATATTGGTACAAGAAGGAAGGGAAACACTATTTCTGAAATTTAAAATTGCCTTAATTATAGATAGCAATCTGCCTCTCCGTGCTCATATTTTAAAAGCCTAATTAAATCTCAATATCATTCAGTGCTATACTTTCTGCATGTTCTGCTATTTTTAGGAGCAGTTAAGAAAAAAGAAAAAGAAAAGCAAACAAACAAACAAATCCCCCTTCCAAACCCTCCTACTTGTTTTTATTTCTTGTTTGACACACTCATTTAATGAAGGGATTTTTTTTAATGCTATTTCTGGAACAGAAAGCATTATTATCAATTAAGAGAGAAAAGCCTAAGGACTTAAACTAAAGCAGTACTTATTTTCTGAACAAGATGAAAGAAAAAAAAAAGAAATAGTTGGAGGAAAAAGAACTCTGTTGAGACTTAAGAGGAAAACCAGGTAGACCAAAAAGTAAACCAGGGGAAAACGGTGTCAATAGTGGCACTTGAAAAAGAGATCATTGATATCCAAAATTTAGTTACTTAGAATGTATGAAAAGGGTGGTGGGAAAAGTTAGGGGATATTGTGGGTAGAGAACCACCGTTGTAAACCTGCAACTGGAAAAATTTAGAAAATGAATATACATTTGATGAGAAATCCTCCCAATACCAGAGTTAATGCTTAAACAATGGTCGCTCTAGTGTGCTTTCCTTTGGGCCTATCAACCCATGTAAATGGTACATTGTTGAGCTCATAATAGAAAAGAGACAAACCACAATATTTTAACTTCCCTTTTCCCTTTTATATGTTATCTGTCTGTTGACTATGAATTAATATTATTTTATAGCCAATGTCTTGCAAATCTATAATTAACTCATATATGTGAATGGTCAATTTTATGTAGTATGTAACTTAAGTAAAACTTTAGTCTTTTCTTCAGTTACTAATTTCAGTTGAGTTAGGCATCTTTTTTCAGGGCAAAAACAAGAAAAGCAACGAACTATTTACTTGTATGATTTTTGAAACAAATCTGTGCAGAGGAGACTAATGATATTGACTCAAAGTTTTCAAAATCATAAGTTACACTTAGATACATTTTTCCTATTCTGATTTAGGAAGAGTTATTAATAATAAATATTAAATATATTATATATAATATACTAATATAAAGTTTCTAAAGTATAACATTTTTACATAAAAGGTACAAATAAAAGGTCAAATTAATATGATTTAATTCAATAGAAAGTAAAATTTAATAGGACATAAGGTTACTAGTCATAAAATGTGTCAACATATTTAGTAAATATCACTTTTAAAAAATATCAAGATTTATTCTGTGAAGTTTGACCATAATATTTTGTAACTATAACTTTGATAACATGACTTTAAATTTTTGTGTATAATATTAAAGAAGAAAAAGAAACTAATATTGTTCTTTGGTTAAATAGTTATCTGCTTAAAGGTAAATACATTTAAAATAACAGGTTCATGTTCTATTATTTATGAACTCAGTATGGAAATTGTTCTGTGTCCAAAAGCATATATCTTTAAACATGAAATATGGCATTTAGATTTTTTTTAACCATACATAAGCATGCAACTGTAGGCATTCTTAGACCTGATATGGAAAGATCATGAACTGTGAAACACAAAGCCATTTCTTTCCTGGTTATGTGGCTTTTGAAGATTCTTTAGCATTTTAAGTTTCCCTTTCCATATCAGAAAAGTGGAAATAATAATGTTCACCTTGCATATTGTGAAACCATGTAATGGTGAACACAAAGTGCCAGAAAGCATCTGAAGATTGTACTAGATACGTAGTATAAGTTATTACCGTTCTCATAATCATCATTATTCTACTTGTTAAAATAGAGGTCAAGAAAGACTTCTTTAACCTGGAAAATTTTCAAAGTAATTCTGCTCCAAGTTTTATATTTTAAAAATGAGATAACTAAGACCTTAATAGCTGACCTCTAAGGACACACAGCAAACTGAGAAGAAACTCATGGCTAATGACTTCTAGTCTAGCATTCTTTCCATATGATTACAAGAGAACAGAATATATATTATACACTTTTCTCTCCTAACTTTTTACTTTGCAAGATGACACCTAACCAATTGAGTCACAGCAGTCAGGGGGAGATGTATTATTATATAACCCCCCAACATTTTTTGTTTGATAAGTTCATTATAAATCTTCAAAAATATTGATTTCCTATGTTTAATCATTAATAGAAAAACCAATTCATAATAAATGCATACATGATGGGACTTCCAAAAGTCAGATTCACATACATTTATCAATTAGAGGTTTTATTTATTTAAAAATAAATAAATTGAAGTCCTGGATGGTGGCACAGTGGATAGGGCACCGGCCTGCAAACCCAAAGGTCTCTGGTTCAATTCCCAGCCAGGGCAACATAACCAGGTTGCAAGCCAGGTCTCCAGCCAGCTCTGTAGCTGGAGGCAGGTGAAAGACAACCATACATTAATATCTCTCTCCCTCTCTGCCTATCTCCTTTCCCCTCTCTCTAAATCTAATATATAAAATCTTTTTAAAAAATAATAAATTGATATATACAAAATTATAATGACTTTTATCCTGTCATTATTTCTACATTTTAAACAAATTTTCTTGGGTTGTTAGCAGACAACATTCTTTATGAAGGCAAATGGTGAAGAATCAACAATAGAACTTTCTATTGTATTCCATCTGCCAAGAAAAGCTCTTTTATTTAAATGTTTTGTTTTATTCTCCACCTTCTTATACCAGATATTGGGCCAGGAATACTTATACTCCAGGCTGTATCCTAGTCCAGGAGCAGGTACCCACCAAGTAACTAACCTAAAAATGAATAACCTAGTTTGAAATTTCTCCCACCATCAGAGGATTTCTTATCCCCACCCAATGTAGAAAACTCTTTATGTTATAATGTGTTTTTTGATTGTTATCCACCTTGAGAGATCCCAGGACCCATGCTTGTGGGGTTGAAAATCAATTACAAATGACTCTCGCAGTTGCCCCGGGATTGAAGGTGGAAAGTGAGATTTTATGATGCTGAAATTATTTGTTTGTTTATTTATATCTCAGGAACTTTCTTCTCTCTTTATGATGTAATCTAAATACTTTAGTATTGGAGCATGGTTTTCTCTCTGTGCACTTAGACCTGAACAGGTAAAGTGTCCTCAAAGATTTTTATCCCTCCCTCTTTTTTTTCCTTCTGGCCCATTAAAATGAAGTGGGGAGACTTGATATATTTCTAGGTATATGTCAGAGAACACTTGGAGCATCCTGAGAAAAGGAAACCCAAAAGTATAAGATAATAATTCTTAAAATTTTGTCCGCTCTGCTTATATTTTATAAAACATGAAACAACGAATTCAGAATGAGAAGAATCAGCTTCACCTTGCTAAAAATTAACCTTGTTAACTTGCACTATATGACTTCACAAAACAGGAATGGGTACCTTTGTTAGTAGTTTACTTTCTTTTCTCCCCAAACGTAGTCTTACTCATTTGAGGTGATCCTTTTCCATATCTATTTTTTATGTATAGTCAGCTATTTTCATATTGAGTTAAACAGGAATGTAAAGGAGGAAGAAACTGCAGAAAAGTATGCCAATGTTTCGGGGGGTCTAAGACATACAGAGACCCACTCTAGTTTTGCTTTTAATTTTGACATAACAATGTGGAAAGCTACAAACCCTGACCTGTTACAATTAGTTTCTGTTAGGAGTGTTCAACACTTAAAAGTAAAATCCAATATACATTATCACGTCTCTCAACTACATCTTGCTGTCATTCACGTGGGACTTGGGAAAAGACTTAGTCTGTAAGAAGGACTCCTCTGGTTAACTGGACACAAATCCATAAGCAGATTCTAGCAGGCACTGTGGACTGAGGCCCCTCAGACGCACTGCCCATCAGGGGAAAGGTATGCACTGAACCTCAGGCACTCTGCTCCTGCCAGCTGGGTCAAAGCTTATAAAAGAGACCTGAAGAACATTGTGCCACCTGAAATAAGCTAATCTATTCATTGACTGACAGGGTCATTTTAAAGGACCATTAAAAAATAAACACATTTAAATAGCCAGTGAGCAATCATGACAAGTATTTCTAATAGGTACTCTGATTCACCATATTATTCATTGTTTCTCTTAAATGATTGTTATTTGATATCATAAATAAAGGTAAGAAATATATGTATGACTGAATATATGGGTAGGCTCTTAAGAGCTGCATAATGCAACTTCTTCCAGTTTGTGTAGGACAAAATGATGTATATTTTGCAGACGATGTAAACTCTTTGCATCTGGTAAAATGGACAAATTTTTGGTCATTTCTAAAGCATTTGATTTTCTTTATAGGTATTTTCTTATTAAATTATAAACACTGTATTCTAAGTATTTAAAATAAAGGTGCATTATAGTCCAAATCCATGGTAATTCATTGCAAATGACAATTACCTTGAAAATTGTTTCACTGTTGAAAAACCTGGCAGTCTATTCTTTACAAGCAGTCTTGCTCCAGTTTCTTAGGCAAAACACAGGGCCCCCAGGAACTGCAAGACATAGGAAACACATTTCCATTACTTCCAATTGATAAGAACATTGAGATCTCATGTATAGTAAACTCCAGTCCCAATTATAACAAGAGAAAAAAATGAAAAGCATAGATATCATTCATTTTAGAACACACATATTCTAACTAATCCTACAAGCAAAAGTTGGGCCCCACAGAACAGAGTAGATAATTCAATGTCTACTGTACATTTTAAAAAATATATTTATTGATGGGAAATTTTTATTTAATATTAAAGTTAATCTTTAAAGGGCACAGAAGATTAAGTTCAATACCATACACACACTCACACACACACACGTATGGGCTCACACAAACACATCCACTGACTTCAACATTCAGCGAGTCCCAAAGCTTCAGATGATGTGCACCTGGACAGCATCAAGTACCCACGGTGATGTAGTAACTAATGTAAAAGAAGAAAACTAGAAAGATATGGTAGTAGAACCAATGCAAGAATCCCTGAGACATATACTCTAACCAGGTGCATGTGATTTTCAGAATCTAAACAAAGCTCCAATTTCATATTGGTTAACATTTTTTACTATTTTCTGAGCATGCTATTTCTATAATAGAAGTTAAAAGCTTATACTATTTCAATTAATTGAGATAAAGAATTATCAGGATAAGAAATAAGATGAGTAAGTCTCTTGGATGTGTAAATTCCTCACCGCTTGATCTTATGCTCTTCTATAATTAAAGAAAGGAGAACACATGAATTAATCTGTGTATCATCATAAACAAATAATACTCCATTTGGGAAATTGTCCGAAATTTATTTAAAAGAAAGCCTAGTATGAAAATGTAGAAGAGTATCATGGAGAATTTTTCTCACAGCATTTTTTAGTCTGCAGAAAATATTGCACATGTTAAATGATTAAAAGGAATTGCAGTTAGAAAGCATTTATATTAAAACACACAATTAATTTAATTGCCAAGGGCAGAAATCTGTTCAAAGCATTACACTCTACAAAGGTGATTCATTTGAAAAGCCAACAATTACTAAGCCATTTAATTTTTCTTTACCTATTTCTATTACTTAAAGTCATTTGCATTTTCATTTTGCAAAATGTGTGAAAGTATTTGTAATACTTTTCTCAGTGACTACATATATATTACCTTCTCGGACTTGAGCTGGCTTAATTAAGAGCCAAGTTCTATTTTTTAATTTAATACATTTTGTTGCTTATCATTTGAAAAATACAGTGGATAGCACATTTTGTTTTTATTATTTAACTAAGTTTAATTCACCTTTCTTTTGCTTTTAAAATATTTTCCTGAGGGGAGCAAAAAGGGGATGGATGTAATACAACAACAATAAAATTAAAAATATATATATATTTTTTTAAACATAAAAAAATATATATTTTCCTGAGTTTATTTAAGCAGTAAATTTTGAATAATAATGATGTTTTCTTAATCACATGAAATATAAGAAGCCCTAGCTGGTGGCATAGTGCCCTGGCCGGTGGCACAGTGGATAAGGTGCTGGCCTGCAAACCCAAAGGTCGCTGGTTCAATTCCCAGCTAGGGCACATAACCAGGCTACAAGCCAGGTCTGTAGCTGGAGGCAGGTGAAAGGCAACTATACATTGATGTTTCTCTCCCTCCTTGCCTCTTTCTCTTCCCTTCTCTCTAAAAATAATAAATAAATAAATCTTAAAAAAAATAAAGAAATATAAGAAACAAAAAGAAATATAAGAAACACTCATAGTATTCACTATCTCTTAATCTGAAGTTGATGCATGCCTTTTAAACTGGTAAGATTTAATAGTAACATAAATGGTAATCTTTCTAAGCCACATCTATCTAAACCTTTTAACTTAACTATTTAAGCAAACAGCTATATAATCTGCACACAATAGACAACATATTCACGAATGACTGTGGATAATTTCAAGTTCCTTATGAGGCCTGCAGTTATTCCAGAGGGTAAAATTTTTATTTTACTTTCTAAATTGAGCGATAACATTTTAAAACCCAATGTCTTTGGTTGGAAGAGTTAATACAATGACTAAAATTCATGTTAATGTACCAACCACTGATTCAGAATCCATTGGTGAGAGCAGAAAGAGTAAGAGGGGTGGGTGTGTGCTTTGTTTGGGTCACTACTGGTGAAGAGCATCCACTGGTGAGTGAGGCCAGCTTATGCTCACTTGTGAAAACTGATTTTTAGCATTTCCTACCAACTCAACGTTTAGCAGTTTAAAGTTGGTCAGGGTAGGAGTATTTACAGAATGGGAATTAGCAATGAGGCAATTTAGGAATTAAAAAAGAAACTTGCTATAGAGTCCGTTTACCAGCACACCACTGATTCAAGGATTAAGCGTGGCAATAAAAACTGTGAGGCAAAAGAAACCAGACAAAAATCAGGATAGCATAGGCAAAAGATTATATACGCTTCCTATTTCACTGTTTTAATCAGAACCCTGCATCTCTCTTATGTTTCTATATCTTGATTATTTTTAACAATACAAATGAATGATAGAAATTCCCCTTATTCTGCCTTATTCATTTATGCTCTCTTCCGCTTACCTCTGCTGCCAGTAATACAACTTAAAGCAAATTTTATTACCTTTTTCTTCTTTTTTCTTTTATGTTTGTCAGCAAATGAAGAAATGAATTAGCTGAAGAGTGTGAAAGTATAGTACAAAACATTTCGCTAGGAGATATTCAAATCTCTTTCTGTTGTGAGGTTCCTAAGAGAAGCATGTCAGCTTCATAGTCCTACAAATGACTTGAAAAGGGTCCGCCATACATGGAGGCTCTGTGAGTACCTACTAACTAACTG
This sequence comes from Noctilio leporinus, assembly GCA_004026585.1. Lineage (NCBI taxonomy): Eukaryota > Metazoa > Chordata > Mammalia > Chiroptera > Noctilionidae > Noctilio > Noctilio leporinus. The sequence continues at coordinate 33,930 of PVIW01003659.1, forward strand.
AATCCAATGTGAAGTTTTATGATTAGTAGAGTCATGTTCGAAGGATTTCAAACCTACAAGAAGTTTTAGCCCCACTGGATTATGTCCAACTTCTCAAAACATTGATTCAAATTCTCTAATAGGTGCAGTACAACTACATTTGCCATTGACCCATTCCTAAAATATATAAGATTAAAAAGTATTTTACTTCTCACCACTAAGGACAAACAAATACACTGGATTAAATACAATGTTAGGAGAGGTATGCTTAAGTGTTTGGAACAACATTCTTTCTACTCATCCATTAGAGCTTTTGTTATTTGAGGAAAATAAAACTAATAATAATAATAATAATGGCATAATTCTGGAAAAGTAAAAGCAAAGATACTGTAGAAGAAAGAAGTCGTCTCCTTAGTGACAGCCCCAGAAAAGGAAAGGAAAAGGAAGACTAAAAGGATGTTTTAACTTCCAGAAGTTATGTTTATTTTATGAAATAGTAATTCATTTTGACAGATTTCTCCCACAAATACATAATAGAAAATAGACCCTTGTGAAAAAGAGGCAACTTAACGATCAATCATTCAACAAATATTTTCTCAGTGGGTTCTGTGCGTCAAATATTGTGCAAAGTACTATGAATATGAAGAAAAAACAAACCCAAGCTATAATTGAAATATGTGGTTTTGACATATTTGAAACTTGGCATCTAACGAAAGAGACAGACATGGCAACAAACAATTATTCTACAGTGTATGGGGTCCTGGAGAAGATGAGACATAGATATATAAAGAGATACGGAGGTGGGGACATGGAGATGTGGACAATGAAAACATTCAGGATGTTTTCGTTAAGACAGTATGTGAGCTAGGTGTTGAAGGGTGAATAGGAGCTCACCAAGATGTGAAGGTGAGAACAGCAGTGCATGGAGCAAGTTCCCCCAGCGTAAGAGGACATACCATGTCTGTGCAGCACTAGAAACTTGACTGCCGTGCACAAGGAAAGAGGGAGGATGGAGCTGAGGGGAGTATTTTTAATGGAGATTCAGCAAAGCATTGTAGGCCATCAGAAATTTAGTTTATAAGCAGTTGAGCACCTTGTTTTATTTTTTCAATTTTGGTGTTTTTTTGAAAAAGTAGTAACTGTGTTTTTTCTATTACTAGTTAATCCCCCTTCCCCCTGAGGTCACCACACTGTTGTTGTGCTGGGATATTACAGGCATGGTTTGAGTTTATAACAATTATAACGTAAATAGTTCAGCAGAGAATGGAGAGGAATAGGGACGGACTGAAGTGATTTTCCTTTTCTTTTGACAGACATAAGAACTTGACTATTGATTTCTTCAGAGATTGAAGTACTGAAGTTTATCAAGGATGCTGCAGCCTTTAAACTGTTAGGCTGCAGCGTGGAATGAGCAGTCGGAGGGGACATAAAGCAATGCTGCTCCCTCCCGCCCACTGCAGTCTAACAAAGACCTGAAAGCAGGAGGCTAGAAACAAAAGGGAAACGTGTCTCTCCGCTGAACTCAGCAGCCCTGAGCTTGGTCTAGTAAAATTGCCAGGTGTTTAAAAAAATCCCAAGAAAACCCATGATATCACAGGAGGAGGAGAGCCCTTGAAAGTCTGTATTGTTTCCGCGAGCTAAAAATGAAAGCCTTTGAAACTGTGTATTAATCCCAAGGTCTGGAAAGGGGAGAAGGAAGGGGGAACCTAGAAGCAGTCTATGAGCATCAAACCCCCAAAACCCCGATAGTCGGTACCTTCAGACTAGCTGGGTGCTGCTTGCAGCGTCGTGCTCAATTAATTTATAACCTCATTTTCACTCTACGCATTGTCTCTCACCTGAATTCTTCTCTTGCAAGCAAGGCAAGAATAGACAGGGAGCCCCTAACCTGGTCTGGGACAACTGATCCAAAATGGGGCAGATAAGGATGATCAGCTTTGCTTTGAAAAGCCAGATAGTGATGTATTACAAGGATTATGACTGTGGGTGAAGAAGTCAACCTTCTTGGATTTGGAGGGGCACCCATTACTTAACCTGACTTTGTAATTTAAATATGCACTCTGTGAGTTATGGCAATATAAACTCTCGAGTCTTTATCGGTTTGCTCCCATAGCTCATGAGGTATGGATAATAATAAATTGTAGGAACTAAAAGAGTGATGCATATAAACTTCTTTAGGCCTCACACTTATTTGGTGGTTACTATTACTATAGTTGTTAGCAGCATGTTAAATGCAACTTAAACTATATTAGCAGTTTTGGTTTAAGTCCTATGTAAATATTCTTTAAACTGTTATTCAACCTTAGTTTGGAAAAAAAAAAAAAAAAAACAACTTCCAATATTCCACTTAAGTTTTAAATTTTGCAAATTTTTTTACCTAAATGTAATGACATACTCACTTAAGAAATACTCATTTTGTGCTTTATTATTGGCACTATCTAGCTTCTACAAAAATATTATTTAAAATAAATTTTAACTATGATTTTACTTTAACTCTTGGAGTAATGTCACCTCAATTATGAGCAATCTTAGTCATCAGTTTCATCACCAATGATGTGGGATTATGCATAATGGTTTCCTCATTTTCTGTTATAGACTGCTGAATCATAAGAATGGTATTTCAATTTCAGGTTAATCATAATCACAAAGTCCTAGTGCCTGATTTTACCTAATAATTTATTCTTATATTTTCTTTATGTAGTGTCAACATGGCTCAAATTGTAGTTCATCCCTGTACGTCTCTGAAATCTTTTTAATAAAAGTAATGCTGTACTATTTCTTCTGTAAATTTCAGTTGAAAGAAATCTAAACATCCATAGTGATACAAATACAAAAATATCAGAGAAAGAGGTATTGAGTGGGGAGGAACAAATGAGACTTTTATTTACATGGAATGCCACCTAATAAATGTAGTAAAAATGACAGAATTATAAAACCACCAATTTACAGCTACCAATACAGTATTTGATTAAAGATTATTAATGAGTGAGAAAATCACTGATTAAAGTTATTGAGTCTCAAAGTATCCTGAATATTCATATTTCATTATAAAGAGGGACGTTACTTTTAAAATGGAGAAATGAGGCCCTGGCTGGTGTGGCTCAGTGGATTGGCACCAGCCTACAAACCAAAGGTCACTGGTTTGATTTCCAGTCAGGGCACATAACCAAGTTGCAAGCCAGGTCTCCAGCCAGGTCCTTAGCTGGAGGCAGGTGAAAGGCAACCATACGTTGATGCTTCTCTCCCTTTCTTCCTTCCTCCAGGCCCTTCTCTCTAAAAATAATTAATAAAACTTAAAAAAAAAGTTATTGTCAGTGTTCAAGCCCTTAAATTGGATGACTAATTCATGAGAATTTAATTTATTGTTATATGTCATGTTTCCCGTATGTAATATTCATTTTTAATATTTTTGCTTAAAAACCAATTTAACCTGTCAAAGTCTACTTACATTTACAGCATGTAGATTATCATAGTTAAATATAACTATGATATTGTCTACTATTGTTCTAAATACTTTATGTGTATATTAAATAACTTCATTCAATCTTTAAAATGACTATGCTAGAGACTATTATTGTCATATTATAAAAGTAAATCATATCACATAGAGATTTAGTAATATGTCTCCAGTCCTGTGGCTTGGTAATGACTAATGGTTTGACTCCAGGTGATCGCAGTGAAAACACCAGAGGTTAGATCTTAATGCAGCATCTTAGTATTCAAGTTCTGGCTAAAAAAAAGAATTCAGAGCCAAGACTCTAATTAAAAGAGAAAGTCTACTTATAACGTCATAGAGGTAGACTGCATGGGCTCAGGAAATAAGTCCCTAGCGCTTAGGAGGGAGAAAGGCAAAGGTAACAGGTCTGGGGGAAGACCAAGGGAAGTGAAAGGCGCAGCAGCCTGCTCCAGAGGGGCAGAGTGCATGCTGGGTCCTTTGTCTTAACGTTTTTATCTGTTATCCAAAAGATGAGAACTCTAGGGTAGACCTTAAGGGAGGATCTCAATAGAATATTCGTCAGCCTTCTGCAGATGAATCACAACGAGATTTGGCCTCCTGGCTTCACCCATCCTTGGGTGTGATTGGCACCAATGGCACTAATTGGATGTCTGTTATGTCTCCCTGAGAAGGGTGATGTAAGCTATTTACCCTCTGCTTGGGGAGGAGAAGTAGAAACTATTTATTCTTAATGCCCTTGGTTAAGGAAGATAAGATTTTGCTATTTACTAGACGGCTATAAACTTCTTGGCATTTTAACTGCCTGTCTTGGTTTTCCTATTTCACTGGTTCTGGTTTACTAATCTATCTCACAGGGACGTGCTTTTTCACGTAGCTTTTTAAAGCTACTAGTTAAGTTTAACATCAAATCTAAACTTTTAAAGGTGACTCAAGCACCCCTTTCCCCACCTTTCCCCACTCCCTATATACAGCTAAGCTAGTGTAACAGTGGGGAACTGTGGTACCGAATAGCATTCAGGGTCCTGCTGCCGGCTGCCACCCTCTGGGTAAAATTCTGGAGGTTTGGTGATAAAGGAAAGGAGTCTTTATTCAAAAGCTACACAACTTTGGAATAACAACTTTCCACAAGCATTAGTTACTTAAGCCTGTCAGTTAAGGCTAACCTCTTTAATTCTTCAGTTATAGCTTTAATCGCTTAAACGTATCCATTAAATCTAAAATTTTTAACTCCAGAGTTTCCAGTCATTTCCTCTAGTAGTTTCAATTTTCTTATTTCTATAGGATTAGTTTACAAACTAAAACAACATAAAATAATTTTGGAAGAATGGCAGGTTTCTGCCTCAGAGTCTGTCCCCTCTAGAACACCCAAAAAAGAATAATTGTGCCAACCCCTGCCAGGCTGGCCCCATCCTAGGCTGTGCCTGGAATTTTTCTTCCATCCAAAGTACCATTCTTCGGGAAATGCAGGCAGCTACAGTCTGATCATCCAGGCACCCTTGAGGAAGAGACCCAAAAGGCCAGTCTATGACCTCCTTTTATTTTAAATATCCTTGCCCTAATTCCATGTGCTCTAGAGGCATTCAGCTTCTCAGTCTATCCCATCCTGGGCTGTTTACCATTGTTTTGGGCAACCTCCTCCTACAGTCCCTCCCTACACCTCCCCAAGGATCAGTTCTGTCCTTATCAAGAGAAGGGAATTGTAACCCACCTAACCATTCTCTGACATTGCTTTGGTAAATGCTGACTCTGAATCATATGTAGCTTGTAGATAAATAGCATGTTTGTATAATAATCCTAGCAACTAATTTCAAGAGATAAAGACTCTAACCTTCTCAGCTCTGGAGGATTTGCTGACCTTCCACTGTAAAACCAGGATGATAAAAACCAGAATGCCACACATCAGACCATCACTTGGTCAGTTCTGAGGTCCTTCTTGGAATAGACTGTGCTAGTCTGCACATACAGAACTTCTCAACCTGCTCCCCTTGATCTCTATGTCCTGCTTTCCCTATTACTCCATTAAAAAACAAACAAAAAACAAAACCCTTTGTGTGCACTGAGATGTTAAGATGGGCTTTGAGACAAGAATCCCTCATCTTTTGTTATTGCTGGCATCTCAATAAACCACTTTCCTTTTCACCAGCACCTGTCTTTGCTGTGTCAGGCAACCAGACATGTGTTCTGTTATAGTAGGATCCTGGTGTGTATCAAAGCTAAGGATATAACAGGACTGTGTTACAAGGGATTGAGCTTTTCGGGGGAGGAATGTTCAAGTTTCTGCAATCCCACCTGTTAGTTTTCTTTCCATTAAGCTTGCCATGCTTTCTTCACTACCCATCAATATGTTTCCCCACAACTCAGTGCATCATCCAGCCACGCCCCCTAGGCATTGATGGTGCCTATTTAAGCAAGACCATGGGATCTTGACTCACAAAGTCTACAGAGCTTCCTCCTTACATAGAAATATAGAACTAAGCATTTGAGGACTGCTGACTGCTATGATAAGACAAGTGCAATAAACCCATAGCAGGACTACCTAACACAAAGCAGCATGGAAGCAGAATTTGCAGGGTCTAGAGTAGAGCACAAGTAGCAAAATAGCTGATGACAAAACAAGCTAAGCGAGCTAAGCGGGGAGTCACTGGGAACGCATCCGGTGAGACTGAGGGGAAGCAGTTGGGTACCGGGAGGTTGTCGCATATTGTAATGACAGAGTATAAGATAAGGATAGGGTCAGGAGTAGTAAGAACTGAACACATGATAGGTATTTAGGAGCCAGATTTTCTGGGATTTGGCCTTGATCATGTATTGGAGGTGACAGGAAGAGGAAGTTTCTGAGGAAAAGAACACTTAGAATGAAACTATATGGGCTCAAAGAAATAGGAATAAAAAGGAATGGAAGAACAAATTATGTGCATTTTCCTATTTCACATTCACTTATCCCAAGGGATCCTAGAACAGTAGTAGATGGCTGTTCTAATGATTCAGAGATTCAGTCCTGAAACAAAACATAATAAACCAAAGCAACAACCAAAAAAATAAAAAAACTAAAAATCAAAAAAATCTCTTAGAAGAGTGTGAATAAATGACTGATTATAATTATTTGCCTCTGAGAGCTGAAATGATATCCTTGAAATAAAATAAATGCTGTGGAAGGAAAAGAACAGACAATTTGAAATATTGTGGCACTCCCAAAGGACTTGGTTTTAATATAAAGCAATTATTCCTGTGAACACTGCCTCTTTAATAAGAGCCTTCCAGGAGGCCTGGGCATGAATAAGTGAGGAGAGCCGTGAGGAGGGAAGCCTTCTTCTGCCCCATCGGCAAAAAAGGCAGCAGCACCACGCTGGGGGATGCAAAATGCATGAGGCTGACTTGGCTCTCAGTTTCCTGACCTTATATGTAAACTTCTCCTCTGAGATGAAAAGGTTTGCAGAGAAACCCAATTGAGGACATTTGCACAAAGCACCTTTCAGGAATAGGTGAAGGGCCCTATGTAATATTTTTTCATGGTTCTGAGGCAAGGCAGTATTTTATCTTATTATTGTTACTCAATTACAGCGGTATCAGTCCCCCCCCCCACATTGTTTTCCCCTGCTTGCGGCCCCGCCCCCACCCTACTCAGTCAATTCCCACCCTGTTGTCCAGTCCGTGGGCCATTTATACTAACTAGTTCCTTGACCAGACCCTTCCCCTGGTAAGACAGTATTTAAAAAATGTTTTTGTAATCTTTAACATTGGATTTGTGCATAGGAACGAGAAGTGTACATACTTTTATCTGTTATGCTATATTTTTACCATACATTTTCTATGTTTAGTTTGCATACACAGATATTTGCTATTGCTTTACAATACTTGCAGTATTCAGTACAGTAAAAGGCAGTGCAGGTATGTAGCCTAGGTGCAACCTGCTATATTCATAGCCTAGGAAGTATAGTAGATCACACCATCTTCGCTTGTAGAACTGCACTCCACGATACTTGAACGATGACAAAGACACCTGAGGATGCAGTTCTCAGAACTGCACACGATCTACCTAGAACACAGCAAACTCCAGTACCTTTGACATGGGCTAAATTGGCTATATCAGAATCAGATAATGGATAGAAAGTGCCTTGATACAGTTTCTCCTTCACAGTGTTACATTTTAATCTCAAATTGCTGAAGAGAATAAAAGTAAAAGGTTAGTATCAATTTTTGACCCTGCCTTCCTAAAAGAAGGGAAAAAGACAAATTTCTTCGTTTTCAGTAAAGATGTTGTACCAGGTTTTCCCCTAGCTCTTTTTACTCCCATTACTAGGATGGCATTTTCATCACTGTTTTAAAAGCTCAATACATAAAATAAAAATATTACCTAACAGAACACATTTTTGCAGTGTTCAGTGTTTGTTTAGCTTTGCTTTGTTTTTAGTCCTGAAATCCCTGGGGTTACATAACCATACCCACTGTTTCATTTTCCGGTTCTGTAACGACAGAGTGAAAAACTACAATACACTCTAAACAGCAAATTTTAAAAATGCATCAGAGTTCCAAGGGGAAAGAAGACTGTGAGTTATAAGTTGTATTAGGCGGTGTCCCACTTGTGGGGTGACATTTATGTGCATGCCGGCATCATCTCATTCCTCACGAGACACGGTGGACTGCTGTAGAGTCAGCAGCCACTTACCCACTGAAACTGTCTACCAGGAAAGCATTAATGTTACTTTTAAGAACCATATTTCCACATTGGAAAATTACACCTTCAGAAGTGGCATGCATTTTCACCACTCTGAGAACAAACATAGAAAAGCATAGGAGAAGGTACCCGCCCCCCCCCAAACCCCAGAATTATCTTCTAGAGGGCAGGTCGTTGGTAGTACAGGCTTCCCCAGCTAGGTGGGTGTTTTAGGAGCCCATTGTGGTGGGAGGCTGCATTCGGCTTCAGTGGATTTTTCTGGACTCTTTCAACGTGTTTGCCTGTTTCATGATGGGTGATCTACAGCGCACCTGCCCACACTGCACTGAGTGTTCAGCAGTGTTTGACCAAAACTGGCATGACCCTGTGCCCCACCCTCCCTGGTCACCGGATCTTGCCCTAAGCAACATTCTTTTCCTGATGTTTCCACGGGTGAAAGAAGTCCTCTAAAGGAAATGTCTTGCTGATGCTGAAGAGGTGAAACAACAAGAATGGCAGAAGCACTAAAGGCATCAAAATCGATGAGAACAAAACTGGTTCTTTTTTTCTTCAAGAAAGGGAGAGAAATGTCAATGCACAGTTGCCTTTCACCTGCCTCCAGCTACGGACCTGGCTGGAGACCTGACTTGCAACCTGGTTACATGACCCGACTGGGAATGGAGCTAGCGACCTTTGGGTTCACAGGCAGGTGCCAATTCACTGAGCCACACCAGCCAGTGGAAAAGAACATCTCAGTAAGTGTATCACATCAAATGGAGAACACTTTGAAGGTGAATGAAGTTTAAACATGTAAGAATAAATATACAATGTTTTGTAAATACATCCCATAGTTTTTGGGTGCCCCCCATATGCAGTTTTTGAAATATTGAATTAACTCCATAAGACTGATCTTTTATAATTTTCCTTGGAAGAAATACACCATAGATTATATATATATATATATATATATATATATATATATATACACACACATAATGTTCCATTGAGTTAAATGTTCCAGTTAGTGAGGCCGTGCCTCCACAAGGGATATGAAGGATAGCCTTTGAGAAAGGCTGTCTTTTCTTGATCCCAGATCCACTGACAGAATGATGAAGAGTTAATAGACCAAATACACTTACCACTTATTCATACTTGAGCCTTAATAATGAGTTCTTTCCACAGCTCCCATTTTGTGCCCCAAGATATGTGCATTGGCACAAGCAAACTATTTGTTTAGGAAGTTTAACTTCTTCAAAGTTAGTACTTGTGATTTTAATCAGTAGAGAGGAGGTTGATTTTTAATGACAAGGATTTAATATCCAAGTTTGCAGAGATATTTCTAGAAGGTGGGGACACAAACAAACAAAGGACTAATGGACATGAATCCTGGAGAGGTCCAAGGAACTCACTGACTTATGACAGCTCATGCGATCCTCCTACAGGTTGGACCCTGTTGGTGTATACCAATGTTATCAACCCTCTCTAATCATGATGATCATCTGTGTGGCTTGTAGTTAGAAATAGTCTCAGAATCTTCTGAAGAACCTAATTCAGTAGCTATGAAGAACTCAGAAAACTCAGGTGATTTACTTGATTCAGGATGTCATTGGCCACAATCCTCTTGCTATGTTGCTTATTCCATAAAAGTTCACTTTCTGAAATTCCTCATAGGTTTTAGAAAGGATTCTTCTCCCTGCTTATACCGGCATCCTGATAAACTCCACATGGACTTGTCTGGAAGCTTTCCCTATTCAAACGAAAGCAGTCTGCACCATGGAAACCTTGAGATATGTTGCTACAACCTAAGAGATAGCTTCCTGCTGTCCCCTGGGCCCCACAGGCTCCTGACTGTCATATAAAAATATTACTGTCAGTAATAGAGTTCTGTTTGCGTAGGGCTGTGTTCTCTGATTAGCTCTTCACTCTGTAGTAGTCAGACAAATAACTGTGGCTGCTTGGAAACAAACATGCACATTTTAATTCCAGGGCAGTTCTTCTCTAAGGGATGACTCAGGGTCCCCATCTTCTCCAACGTTTGTGTTCTACGATTCAGCCCTTTGTTTCCTTATGCATGATCAGGACACAGAGAAGGAGCTGTGACTCTTGAGGATATTGTAGACTCTACTTTTCCTTAGATAGACTAGTCATTTGTTCCAAATGAAGCTGGAGGTGTACTTGTACCGTTACTCTGTGTCTAGTAAGAGGAATGGGGGACACTGAGGATACTGTCCCACTGCTGCATTCAAGTTAAGTGTAGCTTTTCTCCTATAGCCTTACCATACAGACGAACTTGGACTTGATTTTAAATTTCTGAATATGCCTCTAATCTTTTTAATTTTATGGTCTTAATTTAAACAAATAAAATGGCAGAGAGTTCAATCACATTAAAAGCCCAGAAAGGCGGACAGTTAAAACACCAGGTGTTTATTTCCTCCTTTTTGAATAGGAAAGCTTTTGAAGTGACTCATTTTACTTTTATTTTGGGTTTTGGATTCAAAGTTCTAATTTAATGTAATCATTTAAGCAACAATATTTGAGCTTTAATCCACTGAGGACAAGGGCGATTACTTTTTCTTTTATGCAGAAGGAAAAGAAGGACCCAATTCCCCCAGCACACACTGGTATCACTGTCAATACACAAAGCATACTCAGAAAGAAGGCTGCCTGCGTACAATAATAACAACATTGGCTTTTCTCTTTAGACCTGTAAAAATACAAAAGAACTTTTAGTTCTCTTTTCCACAACTTAGTTCCAGAGTCATCTATCCCTATTATGATATTCAAAGCAACTATTTAATTCATAGATCCATCCTTCAGATCTTTATGAAAATATAGTGAAAGGTGTATGCCTTTTCTCTAAAAACAAGTCAGAGGCACAAATGAACAATACTTAAGTATATTTTCAAAGTTCAAGGCTCTGTAAAGAAAATCCATAAATCACAGATATCTTAGATCTAAGCTGAATATCCTTTGAGTTAAAATAGAAACCTAAACAATAATAACCATTTTAAAACTCTGTAGGATCATGAAAACAAAAGGCAAAGTTTGTAAAAATTACAGGTGATAGAAATGTTCAGGCACTGTTCACATCCATCTATTGTCTGCAATTAGTTTCATTTCTCTAGCCCCACAAAGAATTGGGAGTGTTCTTCCCACACGTAGTGCTTGAAGAAAACAAATCATGCCTCCTTGGCTTCCAGAAATACATGATTTATATCAAAATTTCTCTTCTGTAGCCACCTGCATTTCCAAATTGGGTGTTTTCCTAAATTCAATTCCTTTAACAGAAAGAAAGCTCCTAATTTTTGTTTTGCTATGTGTGCTTGACTTGAAATTTTTCCTCAACTATTTCTTTAGTCAGCTTTAACTGTAAACAGTGTTGACATTCTGACTGCCCTGTTCTTAAAAAGGTAGATTGCTTCCTCTTCTTTGACCTAGAAGGGATATCTTTCTGTTTTTTATATACATTCCAGTACCAGATCTCAATTTTTCTTGGTGCTATCTTTATTGTTATGAGTAACTAGATAAGAAAAATGAGCATTCTTCAAACCATATTAGTGAACTATACATCGTGATGACTTTTCTATCCAGCAAACATTGGGAGAATATATACATAAACTTAGGTAATCATCTTATTGCAGTGAAATCTAGACTTGTTTATGAAAGTCATGTGTGTGTATGTATGGGTATGTGTGCATATGTGTGAGCATATTATCAATCTGTATTGGTTTCCTATTGCTGCCGTAACAAACTATTGCACACTTACAAACTTAAAAGAACACAAAGTTAATCACTTGCAGTTCTGTAAATCTAACACAAGTTTTATGTTAGGCTAAAATCAAGGTGTGGGCTGGGCTGTGTTTCTTCCTGGAAGCTCTAAAGGGAATCTTCATCCTTGCCTTTTCTGACTTCGGGAAGCTGCCAGTATTCTCCTCCCTGAGTATATAAAGCAAGTAGAGTTGCAAATCTCTGGCTCTCCAGTCTTATAACTCCCTCTGACTACAGTTGGGAAAGGTTCTCCACTTTTAATAACCCATGAGATTAATGGGCCCCCTCAGATAACCCCAGGTAATCTTCCCCTCTTGAGGTCCTCAACCTTAACCACACTTGCTAATCTTTTTTGCCATGCAAGGTAATTTACTCACATTTTGTGCATTAGGATGTGGGTATTTTGGGGTTCATTAAACTACCCACGGCAATATATTTCGTAATATATGACATGTCATATTCATAGATACATAATATGTGTATACAGCAGCCCTGCCCCTTTTCTACAGGGAATACTTTCCAAAACCTTCAGAGGATGCCTGAAACGTTGGGTAGTACCGAACCTTGCATATTTTTCCTATCTACCCATAATTATGAAAAAGTTCAATTTATAAATAAAGCACAGTAACATGATCAACATTGGCTAACAATAAAACAGAACAACTATAACAACATACTGTCGTAAAATTTATGTGAATGTGGCATTATTAAATAAAATAAGGGTGATTTGAACATAAGCACTGCGATACCACAAGAGTCAATCTAATAACAGAGATGGGTCCTGGGTGACTAACGGGGTGGGTAGTGTATATGGCATGGATATGCTGCAGAAGAGATAATTCACATCCTGGGCAGGATGAAGCAGGACAATGTGAGATTTCATCATGCTACTCAGATGTTGTGCAATTTAAAACCTAGGAAATGGTAATTTCTAAAATTTCCATTTAGCAATTTTGAACTGTGGTTGACTGCAGGTCACTGAAACTATGGAAAGTGAAACCATGGAAAAGGAGGGACTATGGTATTACATTATTAAAGTATATCATACAAGCAAAGGTATATGTAAATATATATTTATATATTACATACATTTATATATTATATATCTATTTATATAGAGAGGGTGGGAGAAAGAGCTCTCACATAATAGTCAAATGGAAACATATTATGATAATAAACAAAAACACATGTACCTACTCCCTTGGCCAGAAGGAAAAAGAAATATTAGTGATAGTTTAGCAGCCTCTCTCCTCTGGTTTGCCCCTCTCCCATCTCTTTCATATACAGGGCCCTTCTTCCTTCCCTACTTCTCCCTCTAGAGAACATTTAAACTGGATATGTGTTCAATACTCTGGTAGATGTTAATAATGCTCACCAATTCCTTGTGTACCTTTCCTACCTGAGTGTATGGGAGAAAAAATTTTTCCAGCCCCTCCTCCCATTCAACAAGTAGACAAGGATATGTACTAAAAAAGATGAAATATGACTGGAAATGAAATTTCTTACTCTGTGTGAACCAAAGTACAATTCTATATGGTGCTTGATTCTTTTGGGGCTTTTTTTGGTTTTTGCTATGAACTAACTAGACACAAGATTAACTGTTGTGTCTGAAAAGAAGAGAAGATAATGACTGGTGTGCAGCTAGCCTATTTACGTCACAATAGTCTCTTCTTAATATCAAATTTTTATTTTAACATTCTCTTTGTATACACAACAGATATAGTCCTCCCTACTATATCTGACCTTACTTCCCTTACTCTAGCCACACATGAAATAAAAAGTCAAAGTTTCTACTGCACCTTAAACAAATAACAGTGGTGGGAGAGTCCAAGAAACCCAAATAAAGGCAGTTAATCATATAAGGGAAGAAGTATTTGAGACATAATAGCAATCATTGACCACAGTGATTGCAAAACCAGCCTGGACCTGCCTTGTAAGATTCCTCTACTTTGTTACTTCAAGATACCAATTTCTTATGAACAAACAAACCTTATGATCTATAAAATAGAATAGCAAAGGGTGTGATTTCTTGTTTACAAAATGTGCAAAACGTATGTTCCTATTTAATGAACGGCTTTTCTCCAAATGGACTTTGTCCATCTAATGGTTTTGCCTTCTTTACCAGATGATTTCCAGGTTTTCTATGTTATCTTAAGCTTTCAAGAAGATCAAGAGCATGGAAGATAGTAAATGAAGAAATTTATGGGAGGAGGGACTGGAAAATTGACCCTGGAAGGAGACCACGCCAATTTAGCTAAATTTCTAGTGAACTAGAACTTCGTCGTATGACAGTTTTAATTTCATGAGAAGCACATGAATTTAGTCAAGTTAGTGCCAAAGAAGAAAAAGGAAATTAACTTCACAAACATCTGCTTATATTTGCCCATATTTGTTTATATTTGTTAATGTTATATAATTTTTCCTTGGAGGATAAATACTGGATTCATGTCTGAGAGAAGTAAAAATATTAAGACAGAATCATATAAAATAATATTAATAATCATATTCAATGTTTTATTGAGTCGGTGGTCTGTATATATCAATAGCTTTGATAAGATATTCAAATATATATGTAATTTTCATGAAATCTGAAATAATTTTGGTATTTACATTTACAAATAAGGATATTGAACTCAAGACAAAGTATCTTACTCAAAATCACATGGTCAATAATGTTATATTCTGAGCCTTTAGTCTTCCTTGTCTGATTCTATAACTCTCACTACCAAATATTGCATGTTATATTCTTCTGTCCAGTATGGATTAAGCCATCTGCTTACAACAAAAAGGAGTAAATAGAAAAAGAAGCCCTGGCTGGTGGCACAGTGGATAGGCACTGGCCAGCAAACCCAAAGGTCACAGGTTCAATTCCTAGCCAGGACACATAGCCAGGTTGCAAGCCAGGTCTCCAGCCAGGTCCTTAGCTGGAGGCAGGAGAAAGGTAGCTATATATTGATGTTTCTCTCCCTTCCTCTCTCCCTTCCCCTCTCTCTGAAAATAATAAATAAAATATTAAAAAAGAAAAAGAATATATGTTAAAAGAAAAACATGTTTATGCTAAGTGTATAGATTTAAGAACTTTAAAGATTTTGAAAATGTAAACTAAAATATTATAATGTGTATGGTATATCTCCAATAAACATATGTTGAGATATAATGTGTTCCCCAACACCATTCTTCTTATGGTAAAACATCTATAACTGAAATTTACCATCTTAACCATCTGAATGTTTAGTCCAGTAGTTTTAAGTATCATTTTCATTGTTTTGAAATAAATCCCCAAAACTTTTTCATCTTGAAAATCTAAAACTCTATACTCATTAAAACAATTGCCTTTTCTTCTTATAATGTTGTTAAGGTACTGTAACTTCAAAATGTAAGAGAAATTAAAAGATCAATAGAAAACAATTTCCCTTCAGATATAGAAATCAACCCTGTTAATATGTATATTCTTCATTTACATTCAAAGATCCCCAGATATCTGTGCATATGAGAAACTACAAGTATATACTTGGGGTGAAAAAGGTATAAGGTAAAGATGGATAATACTGTCCTTGAAAGATGAGTACTCTGTTATTTGGAAAGAAGCACAGTAACTGACTCACCACAATTATGTGTGACTGGCGGACAGTAAGTTTATGATGTAGACAACAGCAATCCTCTGAAGAAGCCAGTGTTTATGCAGGAATTCTTTGTACAGAAACTCCCTTCATTGCTAAGAGTATGGATCTTAAAGCAGTGATAAATCCAACTTCTACCATGTAACTACTACTGGCCTTTAAACAACCTACTTTACCTCTCTGAGCCTCAAGTTTCCTTGTTCATAAAGTGGGGTGAAGCATCTGATTTATAGGATTATTATCAATGTTAGGATAATCTGCCCAGTGGCACTTATTCAGTTGTTTTTTATTGCTTCTAGTAGCTGTTCAGCTAAAGATCTGGCTATTGTAGGTGGAAGTAGAAGGGGCTATAGAGAGTGGAGCACATAACACAAGTCAAGTAAGAAAGAAACATACCAGGTAGTGTGAGAACTGCAATTCACCTTAAGCCTAGTTAAGTAAGGTCTGTTTTCCCAACAGTTTGACCTAAATCTTACTGTGGTACCTGAGAATATACTGGTCTTTCTACAAAATCCTTCCAAGGAATATCACGTCCTCTATATGCAATCCTGTAAATCACAGAAATCATAGGGTTCTCTATAACTAAATATAGACAAGACTGTCCAGATAAATTAAGATTTTTACCTTATCACAATCTTTCAATGTTTCCTTTTTTTTTTTTTTTTTTTGTATTCAAATAGAACACTTAAAATTTCCATTAAAATGCTATATGGCATATTCAGAATTCTTTGGCAAAAGATTAAAATGATTTTTTGTTTCAGAGATTTTATTCCAAGTTTAAGTAAACCTGTCAAAACGTGGACTGAATTATTCAAAAACAGAGAATTGCAATCTTGCTTCTAAATGTGCTTTTGTTACTAAACCATGGAAAAGAAAAATAGAAAGGGAATTTTGTTCAGAAGGAAATTCTATATAATATACAACATATAAATATGTAAAGTTTAAGAGTGAAATTATCTTTATAAAATAATTTGTTAAATGTAAATAAAAAGTTAGAATTATGTGATACATTACATGTGTTATGTAATATATATGTTAAACATAAAATATATAAGTGTGACTATATAATTGTATAGTTAAGTAATTATATAAATATGCCTAAATAAATAAATATGCATTACTTGTTTGACCCAGGAATTACTGACTCTATAAAGAACACAAAATTTGAAGGTTTTCTTTGCTATTTAAGACTCTTCTACTGTTAAGCAGATTTGAAGAAATTAATTCTCCTCCCAAAACCCTCCTCCTCTCTTAATATCTGAGAACTGATGAAACCTATAGCAGAATAATGCTTACTGTATTGACATGATTCTTTTTCTTATTGGATTATGAAAAGGCAGAAGTTATCTGTGAGGATTTTGTAATAAACTGACTAAGAAGATTTTCTTCTACAGGGAGAGTATACATTTTGGTTTTTAATAGTGCTTAGGTTCACAGTTATTCATGCTTTAGTTATCTTGAAACGACTTAAAGCAAGAATCACTACAAGATTGAATTTCTGCTAAATAGGACATTCAGCAATTATTTGAGAAACATGCTTGTCGTTGAAGATGAAGGCAGAATTAAACCAAATATCCTAATATATTGTTAGAGGAAAGAAGTCATTACCAGTATTTTAAATGTACACTTTGTTTTAAATGCTCAGGTTTGACAGCTTTATGGGAACACTAAATATCTCTGCCTAAAATGTACACACTAACTGTTTAGGAAATTACCTCATTCATTTTATTCATTCTTTGCATGTCCCTTTAGTGTTAAGAGAGCTGCTACATCAGTTCTCCCTCCATAACAATAATGTAATGTGCGAAGAGACTTAAAATGCTTAAAGAATGCACATTATTAAAGAAAGACCCCAGCAACTCCTGCTATATCACAAGATCGTTTCTTTGATCACAGCCTTTCCTATCTATAATCATGAACTTTTCAGTGATCCTTGAGCATGTGACCAGGAACTTGGCTGCTGCCTGACTCCGAGGCTGGATGACAGGGCAAATTTCACTTAACGAGGGATCAGAGAGCAAGGAGACAAACGCATAGCGACGTCTTCTCAGAAACAGGACCCGAAATGGCATAAAAACATCTTGCTGTGGCAACTTACAACACTTTGTGGTCTATGGCATCGCTGTATTCTTTTCAACAGGGCATCCTTCCTGAAAACCACCAGCCAGACTTTGAAGGACCAGAACTTGACGGGAAAGCAGGGGCCTAAGTGAGATCCTATAGCAAACTGACCCTGAACTGCAAAGGCATGGATCTGTTTAAAATGAGTAATCAGTAGCCTTTGCCTTTACGGGCTCCACTCTTGCCGTGGTCAGATACAGCCTTCTTGAGGGTTCCTTTCATTCATGTATATTCAAATCCCAGGAGAGGACCAATTCTTCAGTAATCTTGGGTTATTCTTGGATAGGTCAGAGCCCAACCCACAGGCATAATTATTTTCTGTTGGGAGAGGTTTTAAAGAGCTCTAAAAACAGTAGGCTGGAAGGAATACATTTCTAATGTTAAGTAAGATGGAATTCAGACAAATATTGGAGAAAACAGCACTATAACAAAGGTCCTCTGGGGTGATCACTAGTGGATACTGGGGTAGACAGATTCAGAGGTCAATGTGGAGATTAAAAGTGAAGAGATGATGAAAGTTAATGAGGATGTTAAAGGTAAAGGAATATGAAACAAAGGGTAAACTTTAGTGACTTAAGGGAACTATTGCTGTTGTGATGTGCTTGATGTTTATAGAAGCTGAATCTGGACATATTTGTAGCCCTTGTAAAATAGTTTAGAAGAAGGGCCTATGAAGAATTTAGGATGTATATATATTCCTGAATTTTGGCAAAGACAGACCCTGAATAAAAGGCAGAATATTTTTTTAACTTGAGTGAATTTCTCTAGGCTTGAAATTGAGGATTTTATGGTATCGGAATGGTATGCTATTATGGACACTGTTGATTTTCTGACCTTTCTTTTCTTAATACCTAAGCTAAGAGTTATCCTCTGAGTAACCCCTGGAATTTCTATTTGAAGGGGAAGTTTGAGAGCTTCGAAAACATCCTATCTCTTCAGTGCAGAAGATTTTGGAAGCGGATTATAGTTGATGCCAAAACTGATGCTTACTGAAAAGCTGAGACCTGTGGGATATGAGAATCTCAGTTATAAATACAGTATTTTCTGCCTGCCTTACTTTGAACTTCATAAAATGTGTCATGTCAGTTTATATAACCCCCTCTTTCTTTAGAATTCACATAGCATTAAATCTGGAAATCCAAGAACCTAACACAATCAGATTTTCTAAATGTATACATTTTGTAATCCAGGGTACTGTATTTTTTCAACTAATCAAAATAAGAAACATGTAAACTGTCAGGAACACAACTTCCACGTGAGACATACCAGCACATCAGTTTAACTGGTGTATGCTTTACTTGGCATGATCATCTCACCTGATCCTCACAGCAGGAATTATGTGACTTTTACACATACAATTATGCAACCTTTGACAAGTCAACTTCTCAGAGTCAGTCCTATCTTCTATTTAAAGGAAAAAAAAGTAAAAAACAAATTTGACCAAGTTGCTATTTTTTAACCATTGTCTCTTCCTATGACATTCTTATAATTTGGCTACTGGAATTCTCAAGCTATAAATCCCAAAATGACTTAACTCTGTAAAAGCAAAATCATACTTCACAATTCTGCAAGAATTCTTCTTTTGTCATACTTAGGAAACAAAACAGAAATGCCCAGTTTTGAGTCTTACAAATGCCGCCCTCTGCTTCTCTGTTCCACCAAGGGACTGAAATTTTTAAACGGCTCTACATTTCAGATAATTAACAAAACAGTCATAGATTTTTCTTACAAGTGGGTTTATATCTCTTTTTAAACAGCTCATGCCTTACATTGAGGCTGCTCAGGGTCTGAAGTTATAAGCTGCAAAATGTTCGCCCAAAGCCACAGAGTAACTGTCCAGTGTTTGAAGCCACCGGCACCCGTCTTGCTTGCTGCTCTATTTGCAAGCGGACCTGACATGTAAAAATAGCTCCTGCAGTAAACCTTTGGTCTCAAAGTCCCTAACATTCTCCGTGAGTGCTTTTGTAACTACAGCAGCACTTTGTAGTCACGTTGTAATGACAGCTATCATCAAATGACTTTCATGAAGCATTTGCTGACCTTTCCATGCAGGTTGTAACAAGTGCTGTTGCAGTCTTCTGGGTCTTGCTTTGGAATTTCCTACTTCAGCATAGGTTTCATATGGTTAACCCTTAAATACCAAACAAAAAGTGATCATTCAAGTTTGGGATTAGTCTTCTGGTCTCATAAATACTCACTGAGTTTCTCTTATGTGCCAGAAAATACATTATATCCTAAATATACAATGATGAACAAAACAATCATGTGCCCAAAATCCACTTGGGGAATGACTACCTAATGGGGTTGCTACACAGTCAATAAACACACATACAAATAAATGTATCACTGCATTTTTGATACATGTCATGGAAACAAAACTATAAGGTGCAATGAAAAACATGTGGAGAAAGGGAATTTTATAACGAGAAACGTGAAGGTCAAGAGCTAGGGGAGATGTAGGGCCCTACAGGAGGGGAAGAAGCTACCAGGCTGAGATGCAGGCAGATGCCATGCCTGGGCAGAATGCATAGACAGAGCAAAATCACCAAAGTGGGGAAGATGAGGATCCCTACAAAACTCAGAATATTCAGAGACTTTAGAGAATTTGGTCAGCTCAAATAAAGGTGTATTCCTATTGATACTCTTGAAATGAACTTTAAAGTTGGTGTTTTAGATTTATAATTCTAAAGGCTTTGTCAGCTGAGTTTTTAAAAAGACGGTTCAGATTTACTGGTTGTCACCAATTTTAATGCTGAGTAGCAATAAATTCTAAGCATTCATCTCTTAGCAAAGAAACTGTGTTTTCCATAATAGTATGTAGCCCTGCAGGCCAGCATTATGAATAAATACATTCACCCTGTACTGTTCTTTTTATTGACATGCTATGATTCAGTGTTACCTAGACACTGTTTATTGTTAAAGTCACAAAGACCTCAAGAGTAGGTGACAGTAAAGAAGACAATCTTTAATTCCTCTCCTTTGAGAAACTGTCCGTGTGTACTTATTTCATCCATCTTTTCTTTACCAATTCCTGCTCTTGGCTATATAGCATTGTTATAATTCACAGAACTTAACTAATTTTCAGGATGTATTTATAGCATTCAAATTTTTCCTCACAATAATAAAATAGTGGTAGCAGGAATATTTTTTTAATGAAAGATAGGTAACTTTTATGAAAAGTATTATATATAGAAGATGATTTCTATCATGCTCCTTGAATAGTTGAGAGACTGCTTTCTGGTTCCTATATAATTATATTGGTATCACTTTCACCCATATTTTTCAAAATTGCATAACCTCTTAAGTACCTCAGAGTGATTGATATTTGATGTCCATTAAAAATAGGGCAAACACTGACCAATTTCAAAGGCAATGAGGAAGGGCTTCTGAAACAGTGGTTACCTAAATCCTCAGTGAGCTGATGGAAAATAGATTCTCTGGGCTCTGTTGGTTTTGTGTTACTACTTTTTATCAATTTTAAATTTCCAATATCTGATCTCAGCAAGTACGTTAGAAATATTTCAAAGTACACATTTATGTTTGAGCTTATGGCTGTATTTGTACACCTGCTCTGTGGTGAGGTGATCATGTGAAGTGCCAACCTTTAACACTTAATACACTGTTTTTTAAATTGAGATTTCATTACATATCATTTGGAAGTTGCTAGAATTAGTTAGACTATACTAATTTTACATTTCACTTTCAGGTCTTTCCTTCTAATTTTGCAAGGAATAAAATAAAGTATCAAGAATAGTCATCGAAGATGGAGTGGGTTTTCATTCTTTCTGATGTATTTTTTCCCTGAGGATAGACTTTATTGAGGCACAGGGAAAGGTTTTCTCAATGGAGACAGTAACTGTGGAAGCCGCACACAAATCAGAAAAGCCTCAGGGAGATCTGTGCAAATTACACTAGAAAATACAAATGTAGACAGACAACTGTTAGCTTGACTATCTTATAGATAGCTTATCTGGCTAGGTTTTAAAAATATGCCTGAAAAAAGAAATTCTGACACATGGAGTAAGTTGCAGCACCATGTTTGTAACCTAAAGTGAACTTTATATAGGTCTTTGTTCCTGATTTTTCTAATTCCCTTCACCCCAGTGTCTCAGTAGAGAGTTTCCGGCCCTATTTTAGACTTAATCAGTTCAGCGTCTTCCCAGGCCTCTTGTGAACAAATATGAAGGACTGAAAAACTGAAGCTGCTCAATACAATGGGGGC
Source organism: Noctilio leporinus (assembly GCA_004026585.1). NCBI lineage: Eukaryota > Metazoa > Chordata > Mammalia > Chiroptera > Noctilionidae > Noctilio > Noctilio leporinus. The sequence continues at coordinate 55,751 of PVIW01003659.1, forward strand.
TCATTAACATTGTTTTAACAAGCCCAGTTTATGCAAGCCCTTGTCTAACATGCAACTCTAATTTGAATCCACACTTCTCAGCATGGTAATGAGGGCTCTGCTGAACGCCTGTGTGTGTGCATATACATTAGCACTCTGCATTTGATGCAATCAAGGAAACAGCACAGTTCAGAATCAAACTTAATTTGACTTTGGATTAAGCATTCTGACTGCACTATAAAGATCCCTGTGAATGCATCCTCCTCAAAGAGAGATGAGAAGAACATGATGAAATGGTGTGTGGCTGGCATTTACTTTAAAAGGAGGAATATTTAAATTCCTTTTGTGGGGGAAGGTCATGTTTCCATTTCATCACTTCATTAATAATAAAACCTGCATGCATGCTCACGTGTGGTTCAATAGAAACCACACAGAGCAAGGTAGGAAGCTCAGTTCTGCTACATAAAGCCATATGGCCTAACTAATTACTACTAATTGACATCTACAAAATACTTCCCTATCCCCTGGCTGGTGGCACAGTGGATAAGAAGCCAGCCTGCAAATCCAAAGGTCACTGGTTCGATTCCCAGCCAGGGCACATAACCAAGTTGCAAGCCAGGTCTCCAGACAGGTCCATAGCTAAAGGCAGGAGAAAGGTAACCATACATTGATGTCTCTCTCCCTCTCTGCCTCTCTCCCTTCCCATCTCTAGGAATAATGAATGAAATCTATTTTTTAAAAACTCAAAAAATAAAATAACAAAACAAAATATTTCCCTACAACATGATATCTAAGATCAGAAAAAAAATGTATACTTAATGACTAAAATAAATGTTTCATTCAGAATAAATGATTCAATAAATCATATACATGTATATGTTGCAGCACTAACATTATATACAATAATTTGAAATGTAAATCTTACAGATTATAAATCAAAAAATATTATTAAAATGTTATGTAGGAAAAAGTAAAGTTCTGGATCATTTTTACTAAACATGACATAAAACATTTTATAATTTCTAAAAAGGTAGTGTTCAAAAAAGGTTTCAGGACAGGTACACACAGGTGAATATTTTACAATATATATCTTTAGGCTTAGAATTATAAAAGGAAATATTTTCCTTTGCTGGAAAATCAATCTACTTAGAAAATAACAAAGCTCTATTAAGGCAAAAAGGAAATCTGATGTTTTTAAATATTTATATTGAAATTTCACTTTTACCTTCTAATCCCATACTAATATATCATATATTGTCAATCTATTTGAATGTTTATCCTTTGCTTACATACTAGTGAACTAAATAATTCATTTTACTCTATGCCCAAAACTAGATGAAAACTATCAATACGTAACACATACATTGATTCTATTTTCCACAATTCTCTCTTTTGCTTAAACTTTGAAGTGATGCTCCATTTAATTCAGAATCAAAAGCAAAATTCTTATACTTATTCTGTAGTTACCCATAAAGCCCTATTGATTATTCTCTAGTTACCCACTTCTTCATTTATCTGTCCTACCCCTTATATGATTTCCTTCTTACACAATTGTTCCAGTCACTGGCTGTTTCTTTGTTTCAAAAGTTCTGCCACCAGATGCCTCATGACTACCCCACTTTCTTTTTCATTTTTGACTGCATGTCATTTTTCTGATGAAGCCTAGTCTGAATACCATATTTGAAGCTGAAATTTTTCACCACTTGCCTGTATTCTGGTCTCACTTAACTGTTCCCCCGACTCTTTTGTGGACAGCAATAACTACCATATAGTGTAATTTAGTTATATGTTTAATGAATGTAGACTCCATATCTCCAGCTACAATGCAGTATTAAATAAATTAAATAATATACTTATTGGTTTTGCTTATTTATTGCTTCCCCAACAAATAAAAACAAGCTTCCTATAAGCAAGGATTTTGTCTTTTATTTACTTACATTTTTATATTGAGATCATCTACTTTGATAATGATTGAGTTTTTCCAAGGCAAAAAGACCCCCTAAAAATCCAGTATCAAGTATGTCCTTTTAGTTTTAATAAATGTATTTATACTTTTTAACTACCATGTAATTTGGCTCACACCAGATATTGCACTGTGTAAAACACTTTTATCTTTTACACAGTGCAATATCTTTTCATGCTTTATCTTTACATTTTACCAGACATCAATAAAGCTATTTTTAATTATTTATTGTAACTTACTAAAATTGAGTTATCATATTTTTCAAACTTTCCTCATTAAATCGATATGTTTCTTACAATTAGAATGTTGCCAGTTTCATTTGTTAAGCTAAACCAAGAGCATCAATTATAGCAAAATACTTTAATGAATTTTTCTTTAGCAAAATTATGGTTATAATTAACATTATTAATTTTATTTTACTTATAGTTTATGACTTATGAACATTTTCTTGTCCCATCCCCACTGGGATTTGCTAACATAGGTTAGTCCTTATTAAACTTGCCTTTAGTGAATGGTTCTACTGTTTTTGGAGCTCTTATTAACAAATTATATTAAAATTTTCCTAGATTACCTTTTATGCACTTTATTTATGAATAGGTAAATATATTTAAAATAAACCACTAGGTATATTTAAAGTATTTAAATATGTATCTCATTATGTTTGTGTACATAAAATTTACATAGAAGCTTCATTGGTAACTACACTGTCCTCAAATCATATTCCTTCAACATGAGGTAATTACTGTATTGTCGTAAATAGTTTAAATTATTATGAGTCATATCTTGGTACTTGTCAGCTTCAGCACTTATCAAACCCTACATTTGTTATATTTTGATGAGAAAAAGATGATTCAGCACTCAGTGCTTGCTCAGGACTCATCATACTTGCTAGAACTTGTATGAGTCATATGCTGCACTGCATCAGAAAATGCTTCATCATTTGGTAGTTATCAGTTCTGGCACCAGTTACAAGTTCCAAAACAAATTAATGAGGAGTACCAAGGTACCACTGTAATTATTATTTGTATTCTTTCCAAATTGGTCTCTGAAGTAGTGCATGGGCATTTTGGTCTCTAAATTCTTTCATACATTTAAGATATCCTTACTTTGATTATATCATTAAAGGCTATAGTCTTATTTTTCCTTTAGTCTGCTTTCTTGCGTAAAGACTGGAGTAACTCAATGCCAGTCTGACTTTGTAAATTCTTTGTATGAAACTTGTACTTCCTACCTGGAAGTTTATGACACTATTGTAAATTTTTTTAGCCTTGGGGTCCAGAATTTTACCAATATATGCATAGAAACATTTACTTTCTTATAAATGTAGTCTGAAATTTAATGAGGTATTTCAATATGCAGAATTGGATTCTTACTAATTGCAAGGCATTTTCTTTTATCTCGTGTGTAATTATTGACTTCCTATGCTAATTCTTTTTGTCTTCTAAATTTTTTATCCAACTTCCTACCCCCACCATTTTAGATTTGTAGTTCTTTATATTCTACAGGCACAGATACAAGCCCAACTCCTGTTCAATAAACTTATTTTATTGTTCATTGTGCATGTTTTATTTCATTTATGAGTTTGTATGAGTTCTTTTTATAATTACTTACGACATGGTAGTTGTAACATCATTAATTACATATCATCTAATAAAATATGCAATTAATATGTTTATTTATGTTGGACTTAAATATAATAATGTAAATGTAATGCCAGGAAAGTGAAAAACAAAACATTATCAGCATTCCAAAGTTGTGAACATCTATGTAATACAATTTTAAAAGTTTTATGTCATAAGGTAAATATGTATATATACATATTTCAAAATATAAGGAGCCACTTGTTTTTATGGAAAGAGAAACACCAACCTCAATTTTCAAAATGATATTTCTTTTCTGAAGAGTCTAATGAAGCACATTTGAAAAATGATGCAGATGTTAAGCTTAAGGGAATTTCCTAAATTAGAATAATTTTATTATGCCTAATTTTCAATTTTATATAAAGCAATACCCATAGTCATTTGAATAACAAATATTTCATTGAAATATTTGTATAAGTTTTGTACCATTTCACAAGATAAATTTGCACATAATTCATGATATGCCAGTAAAAATTATATTAAATTTTTTCTTTGGAATTAAAGAAAAGTGATTATTATCTTGCTTCAGAGAATACAAAGACTATTTTGTAGTATTCTCTCAGCTGTTTATATATTTTAAAATGTTTAATCTCTTCCTGAATGACACTGATAAAATTTTTATAAACAAATTAAAAGTCTACATTTATTATGTATCCACCCACATGGTTGTCTTGCTTGTATGAATGCAATGCATTAAATAATTAAAAATACTATAACTCTGCTACTTTACTGAAATCATTTACCAATTCTAATAGTTCCTTGGTGGAATCTTTAGGGTTCACTATGTACAGTATCATGTAATCTGAAATAACAGTTTTACTTCTTCCTTTTCAATTTGAATGCATTTTATTTTTCTTATCTGATTGCTATGGCTAGGAATTCCAGTACTGTATTGAATAAGATAAGTAAAGGTGAACAGCTTTGTCTTGTTTCCAAAGAAAAGTTGGTTCAATATTTAAAAAATCAATGTGATTCACCTGAATCAAATATTAAATATGCAAAAAACATATGATCATCTCAACAGATAAAAAACTGTACTAACTCCACATCCATTATCATCAACTTTATGAAATTAGAAATGGAAGTGAATTTCCTCAACCTTATAAAAAATCTACAATAAACCCACAGTTGATATTAATATGAACTAATGAAAAACTAAGCTTTCTTTCCATTCATTATCAAGGTACCAAGGCAAATGTGTTGGCTTGTCACACTGGAGATCCTATTTGTTTAATAATGTACAAATAATCAATAAAAGATCAATAGGACAAAAGAAAATAAAACTTTTTGTTTGCAGTTAATGTAATGGTCTATATAATTCAAAAGAATCTACAAAAAAATTTACCTAGAACAGAATACTAATATATAAACATAAATTCTATGGATAAAAACTGAATAAAAATTGTATATTAAAATAAATTGAGACTATTAGTAACAGTAGCATGAAAACCTTTATAGGTTCACACGAAAGTCTTGCAAAATATGTGCAATCTCTGTAGGCTGACAACTATAATATGCTAATGAATAGTTACAGTATGAGAAAAAAAGTATAGTATTTCATTATCATAGATTGAAAGAGTCAATACAATTATGATGTCAATTCTCCTTAAACTGTAATGCAGATTTAATGTAATTTCAATCAAATTCTCAGCAAGATTTTCTTACAGAAATCAACAAATTCTAAATGTATGTAAATTTAGGTTATACAATTTGCATAAAAAAGAATTAGAATGAAGGAAACAATTTTGAAAAATAATAAATTGTTTACTCCAAAACCTACTCTAGACCAGTGACAAGGATATAGCAGCTAAGATCGTGTAGAATTGAAGTCATAGGTGTATAGGTCAATGAAAAGAAAGAGGATCTATAAAATGATACTTAAATAAAATTTCAATATATTTTCAACAAAGATAACTTTGAAGAAAGGACTTTTTTTCTTTTGTTTTGTTTTTTAATTTCGTGTGGGTTTTTAAAAAGATTTTATTTATTATTTTTTAGAGAGAGGGGAAGGGTGAGAGGAAGGGAAGGAGAGAGGCATCAATGTATGGTTGCCTTTTACCTGCCTCCAGCCATGGACCTGGCTGGAGACCTGGCTTGCAACCTGGTTATGTGCCCTGGCTGGGAATCAAACCAGTGACCTTTGGGTTCGCAGGCCGGTGCCTTATCCACTGTGCCCCCAGCCAGGGCCCTTGTGTTTTGTTGTTGCTGTTGTTGTTTTTGAAAGGACAGTTTTTAAATAAATAATGCTACAACTATTGGACACAGGTAGGCTAAAATTGAAACTCAACTGATACCTCCAACCCAGCTAGAAAAACTGAAAATGTTTTATAGACCTGAATGAAATCTAAAATTAAAATAAAACAAAATAAAAATAACTTATAGCAGAAATTTTTTGTGATCTTTTCATTAGGAAAAGTTTCATTAGGTACAACCATGAAACCACAATCCATAAAATAAAACATTAATAAATTGAATAATTTTTCCACAATAAACACCTTTTGTTCTAGCCACTTAGGAAAACATTTTAACTTCTAATAATGTTAAAAATACACTTAAAGGCCCTGGCTGGTGGCACAGTGAATTCAGGTGCTGGCCTGCGAACCCAAAGGTCGCTGGTTCGATTCCCTAGCAAGGGCACATAATCAGGTTGCAAGCCAGGTCTCCAGCCATGTGCATAGCTGGAGGTAGGTGAAAGGCAACCATACATTGATGTCTCTCTCCCTCTCTGCCTCTCTCTCTCTTCCCCCTCTCTAAAAATAATACATTTTTTAAAATCTAAAAAAAATACACTTAGCTCTGTTTCAAAAAATGAAACAGAGCTTATTCTTCTATTATTTATTATTCTATTATTTTCCACATGAACACCTGTACCCTTACCTTTCCCCCACCCTGTATTTATCTATGTTACAAAAGACACTCACCCAATGATCTATATACAAATATTTATAACAATTTCTTATAATTAATAAGAACTGAAAACAGGCTAATTGTTCTTCAACTATGGAACCAATAAATGTTACATTCATACAATGGACTACAACTCAGAGATACAAATGAATGGACTAGTATGTGCAATAATACAAATGAATTTACATTTAAAAAAGCCAAAATAGAAAGACTTCCTACTCTTTGATTCAATTTACTTGGCTTTCTCATACACACAAAAGTGTAGAGACAGAAAACAAATCCATGGCAATACCAGGGAAGACACTGTCTGTAAATTAACATGGAGGGATTATTTAAGTGTTGGAGCTGCTTTATGTCTTAATATTAGTAGGGGGTCACATGACTGAATATATTTCTGAAATTAAAAAGGGTAAATTTTACTACATGTGAATTATATTTAATTAAAAATGGAAGATCATATTTATCATTATGCTTGCGTTGGCTGATAACTTTAAGTTCTAATTAAATTTAAGCTAATTCTTATTTTATAATAGAAATTAAGTTTCTTTTCCTAGATTATATACCAAAAGAATTATTCATTAAAAAAATTCTAGTCAGTTCTTATTTTGCAATTAGTTTGAAATATTTGTAACTGCTAAGAGTCAATACTGTCATTTTATTTTATTTTTTAAGATTTTATTTATTTTATTTTTAGAGAGAGGGGAAGGGAGAGAGACAGAAAGGGAGAGAGACATCATTGTATGGTTGCCTTTCACCTGCCTCCAGCCACAGACCTGGCTGGAGACCTGGCTTGCAACCTGGTTATGTGCCCTGGCTGGGAATCAAACCAGCGACCTTTGGGTTTGCAGGCCAGCTCCTTATCCACTGTGCCACCAGCCAGGGAAATACTGTTATTTTCTTTAAAATGTGATTTTTAACCAATATCAACTTAGCTTCTTAAAATATCATAATAAAATTACTTTTCTTTGAGGACACGATTGTGAATCTTCCTGCCATAATCTTAAAAGCCTTATGAAAACTGACTTCAATGAGCATGTGCATTTTATATTATACAGTTTCAATATGTTGAAAAAACACAGAGCAAATGTTCAAATGACATTTGGTATGAGATTTGACAACTTCTGTCTTACAAAGTCCTTGTCAAAATGTATATTGTAATTTACATGGAAACGCCTAGTGTGTTGAAAATTATATATCATAAACAAAGATTACACAATACTACCTTTAGAGTTTTAATAAATTGTACATGGAGGCATTCAGATAAGCATTGTATTTTACCATCAGATAACTTTGTCCTTTTGTATTTTTGCCTTCTGAGGCAAAACTTTCCCATTTGTAACTTGGGGATAGAAAGACATAGATATAATTAACTTTGCAAACTGATCAAATCTATGACTTAAAAAATATCATGTTAACTATAAAAAGAATTCTAAAGTGGAGAATGGAAAAGAAAAACAAATAAACAGGACTACATCAAACCAAAAACTTTTTGCACAGCAAAAAATCCGTCAACAAAACAAAAATACAATCTACAGAATGGGAGAAAAGAGTTGCCAATAATACATGAGAAGAGAGGTTCATAATCAAAATTTATTTAAAAAAAGTAAATACCAAAAAAATTTTATCAAACAATCCAATTTAAAAATGGTCACAGGACCTGCTTAGACACTTCTTCAAAGAGGACATACAGATGGCAAATAAACATGAAAAGATGCTCAATGTCACTATTAGAGATGCAAATTAAAACCACAAAGAGAAACAACCTCACACCTGTCAAAATGGCTGTCATCAATTACATCATAAATATGAAAACAGTGATTAGGGGACACCTAATTTTTAAATGGCAAACATTTTGCTAAAAATGTGTGCAGAAATATTAAAATTAAAAAAATAATAAACACAAGAGTTGGCAAGGATGTTAAGGAAAGGGAACCTTCGGACCTTGTGTGGAAATGTAGATTGGTGCAGCTACTATAGAACACAGTATGGAGATTCCTCAAAAAATTAAAAATTGAATTTCTTTTTTTTTAAATATTTATTATTTTTATAGAGAGGGGAAGGTAGAGAGGCAGAGAGGGAGAGAGATATCAATGTATGGTTGCCTTTCATCTGCCTTCAGTTACAGAGCTGACTGGAGACCTGGCTTGAAACCTGGTAATGTGCCCTGGCTGGGAATCGAACCAGCAACCTTTGGGTTCACAGACCAGCACCTTATCCACTGTGCCAACAGCCAGGGCCTAAAAATGGAACTTCTTTTTGACCCAGTGATTCTACTTCTGAGTCTAAATCAGAAGAAATCCAAAACACTGATTTGAAAGAATATAGGTACCCCTATATTTACTGTAGCATCATTTACAATAGCCAAGCTATGAAAGCAACCCAAGTGTTCATCAATAGACCAGCAGATAAAAAGTGATGATATGCACAATGAGACACCACCTCACCCCTGTTGGAATGGCCATCATTAACAAATCAACAAACAAGTGCTGGTGAGGATGTAAAGAAAAGGGAACACTAGTGCATTGTTGGTGAGAATGAAGACTGGTGCAGTTGCTATGGAAAACAGTATGGAATTTCCTCAGAAAACCAAAACTGGAACTGCCTTTTGACTCAGTGATTCCACTGCTAGGACTATACCCAAAGAACCCAGAAACACCAATTCAGAAGAACCTATAAACACTATGTTCATACCAGCACTAGTTACAATAGCCAAGTGCAAGAAACAGCCTAAGTGTCCATCAGTGGATCAAAAAACTGTGGTACATTTACCCAATGGAATACTATACAGCAGAAAGACAGAAGGAACTCCTACCTTTTGTGACAGCATGGCTGGAACTGGAGAGTATTATGCTTAATGAAATAAGTCAGGCGGCAAAACACAAATGCCATATGATCTCACCTAATACAGGAAACTAATAAACAAAACAAACAGATGAGCTGAATGAAACCAGAGACATGGAAACAAGAAAGACTGTTGGTGACTAGAGGGATGGAGGAGGGGAAGAGGAGTGGGAAGAAGGGGAAGGCTTCAATTAAGGAATTAGCATGAATAACCATGGACATGGATAAGGAGGGGATGAGGTGGGTGGGGCAGGGGAGAGAGATGGGATAAAAGGTAACAACTGTAATATAACAACAATAAATTAATTGTAAAAAGTGGTGGTATATTTACACAATGGAATATTACTTGGCCATAAAAAAAAAAAGAATGAAATCTTGCCATTTGCAACAGCATGGATGGAACTAGAGGGTATTTTGCTAAGTGAAATAAGTCAGTCAGAGAAAGAAGTTCCTATGATTTCACTTACATGTGGAATCTAAAGAACAAAATAAACAAAAAGAATAGAGACAAACTCACAGAGTTGCCAGAGGGATGTTGGGGGACTGAGTGAAAAAGATAAAGGTATTAAAAAGTATAAATTGGTAGTTAAAAAAATAGTCACAAGGGCAGAAAGTACAGCATAGGCAATATAGTCAATAATATTTTAATAACTACACATTGTGCCAGGCAGATACTATGAATATCCAGGCAGGAGGAACACTTTGTAAAGTATATGATTGTCTAACCACGGTGATATACAAATTAATACTGAATGTAAGCTTTAAGTGAAAAGGAAAATAAAATAGAGAATAACTTGGAGCAGGGAAAGGATGGAAATGGAAAGTGGTATAGGTTGCCTATTTCAGATGTTTGACCAGTGAACAGCAGTAAAGATAAATAAAACCATACTATGTGGGACACATTTTGTTAGAAAAACTATATAAAGGTAACCAAAATTAATATGCATCCAGCTACTAACAACTGCATAGATCAGCCAAAGGCCTGCAGCTTTGCCTTAGAGGTGCTCCCAAAGGCAGCGAGTAATATTGATTAATAAAGCCCTAAATCTTGGGGCCTCTTCCATGTGTTTGATAAGCAGGAATTTCAGTCTTTTTTCAAAAAGTAAAACACATATTTTATTTATATTCATAATGAAGTTCCCCATATAATTTTGGTAAACTGCTGGATAGCCTGGAACAACTATATATTCCTGCAATCTGAGAAATCTTGGGAAAATTTGTTTTTTTAAATTGATTTATTATTTTTGTATTTATTAGTTGTTTCATTCCCGCCCCCCCCCCATTGCGTCCCCACCCCTCAATCCCAACTCCTTGTCCATGGGTCTTTCCTGTTAGCTCCTCATCTACCCCCCACCCCTTCTCCCCGCCACCAGTCACAGTCATTCAACTCTCCTCTATATCCCTGGTTTCTTTCTGGTTGTCTGTTTTTCGTAAGTCTCCTGTAGTAGGTGAGATCCTCCCAGCATACTTCTTCAAATTCACAATGGTACTTACCTATGTAATGTGGATTTTAAACAAGGAGTATGATGTCAGGATCCTGGGATATGGCACATCCCAGGAGAGACTGGGGAAAGGAGGGAAACTGGCAGTCAAACATCTACAGCGGACGCATTAGGGACCTTAACTGGGGAGAGTCCAGACTGGGTAGGGTAAAGGGTGATTTGATAAGAGGAGCAATGGGTGTGCCTTTTGCCATGTAGTGAAGCAAAGAAAAAGCAGGTAGGACAGGATGAGAGGTGGGACCAAGAATTTGGAGGGGGTCTCTGAGCAGAACAAATGTACAAGCAAAGGTATGCCTACCGCCTACTGTAGGAGCCATGCTGCACAGAGGAAGTGCTTGCTGACAGATGGGTGGGTGAGCAGGGCCACATTTTCAGGTGTGAGCACTTGCAATTGGGATGGAGGTGCACGCTGGGAAAGAGACCAGCAGATGGGGCTGCACCAACCTCAGATCTCACTATTCCCAGGATCCCACTCTGGGATGGGTAATTTGCTTCCAAAGGCTTTATTTATTAATTTATTTATCCCAAGGACCCTGAGACATAGAGAAGTTAAGTAGCTTTCCTGGGCTTACACGGAGTTGAGTTTTGACCCGAGAACAAGGTTTGGAAGCTGGCTGGTTGGGGAAGAGAGGTGCCATGTTCCATCTGCTTTTTAAGTGTGGGTCTGGCTGAAAGGAAGAGTGAGGGGCTCTGGCCATTCCCTGGGCAGGCTCCCCATGGAAGTGCAGGGGTCTGTGGGTTCATCCACCCAGGCACTCACAGGTACAGCGTTTCAGACAGGATGAGCAGGCCTCAAGGCAGAGCAGCACTCAGAAGGCATGAGCTGTCAAGCCATGAAAAGAGGAGGAACCTTAAATGCACATTACTAAGTGAAAGAAGCCAGATTGAAAAGGCTGTATACTTATGATTCCAACTGTATGACCTTCTAGAACCTAACATTGTTCAAAACTTAATGTCTTAAAAATCTATTCATTCAACTGAGTTTCTTAATCTCTAGTAGTAAGTTGTTTTAGCTAAGAAAGAATACATTAATAATATAGAAATAGAGCAAACAATGAAGTAAAACTATTGATGTCCCCATACCCAAAGTGTATGAATTTCATCACATTGGATGGAAAATTTCACTTAAAAATTGGTTGAACAAGTAATTTTTATCCAACAGTAAATGATCTAAGTGGTAACTGCAAAACAACACTTGAAATTAAACTATAAAAATAAGATCAAAATCATAAAATTTTTCACATGAAGTAAAATGATACATTTCAAATGAACATTAATACAACTACAAGCAGAATTGGAAAAAGATGAATAAAATGGAATTTTATTGTTCCAATTTCATAAGCTATCAAACTATACTTGATACTACAGTGAATTTCCAAGTAGGTCACATTTTTATTTTTAAATCATTGGCAAAGAATTTAGAGACTTGCTGTCAGAAAATGCATTGACCTCTTGAAGAACAGTTCTCCCTAAGAGAAAATATGTGGATAAATGCATTAGAGATATTTTTACATCACTCAGTAGACCAATTAAAGTTTGATGTGTACATGGTCTAACAAAAACTATACTACTTAATATATTGTGTCTATTTTAAATTGAGTGGAAGATAACAACTTAGGGAATGGATAGAAAATGAGAAATGTGACCTTGCATGTACTGTTATATGTGAAGGTATGTCTTATACATCATTTTCCCAACAATTTTGTATGATATTAACCTTGTATCCAATTTATTTTCTTCCTCTGAATGGTATATTGAACATTATTTTCTGAATGAGCCAATTAGCTGTTATATTGTTTTATAAATAATTAGAATGCTAAACAAGACACATCTATTTTTATAAACCAATGTTTCCATTAACAATGCAGTTCTCACTTTGACCAAATGGCACAGTTGGTGACAGCATCATCCTAAGCACCAAAAGACTGTGGGTGTGATTCCTGTCAGGGCATATACCTAGGGTTCGGGTTCAATCCCAAGTGGGGGTATGTACAGGAAGCAACTGATCACTGTTTCTCTCTCTCTCTTTCTCTCTCTTTCCCCCTCTCTCCCTCCAACCCTCCACCTACCTACCTCCCTCTCTGTAAAATCAATAAATATATCCTCCAGTGAGGAGTTTAAATCCCTCCCACACACACACAAAAAATGAGGCAGTTGTTTCTCTTATCACCACCTTCAGTTCCCACATGCTACCCCCACCCCATGTGATCATCTAAACTACTACGGTCACCAGTCCTTCTTTGCTTTTTAAGTCACTTACATCCTGGCATCCCCAGCTTTGTAGTTACTTCCCTTTTCAATTAGCTCTTCCTTTTATCTCCTGTGGCAATAACACCCACCTTACTTATTTTCCTTCATACTGTTTTTGATTATCAAGCCTTATCTGTTGATTTAGTCTAGTAAAGGGATATATTCTCCTAGACACTCAAGTAGCCAACATTTCTGGAAGAAGGCAGGTTACACTCATCTCAGTAGTTTTGGGTGTGCACTTTGCTTCTTCTGGCTCACTCTTACCATCGTGTTATATATACTACCTTCGCCTTTTCTTTGTCCCTTGCAGCATTCTACAAAGTCCTCAGACAGACTTCTTTGAAAATCAGAGTCAAGCATCAAGAAAAAGTTCTCAATGTGGTGTGCTCCTTACTTTGTAACTACCCCAGGCGTTCAGCACCTTGAACAAATTCCACCACTGTCACTGCCCAAATAATTGGCTGGCCTTTCCCAATTCTTGAAACCTTTAATGGTTATATTCTCTTCTTGCTCTTTCAACTTTTAACTACTGCAAACTCTTGACTTTCTCACAAGAGCTGTTTCTGTCAAGTCTCCCATGCATTCTGTGGGGGTGAGGGGATATACTGTCAAGTTTTTGTTACCATAGCCAGATCATTAATTCATTTCTAAAATTAACTACTGCATGTTACCAATTAGCTTTCCTAGATGATAAAGGTACCCCCAAGTCAATCTTTTTGCATATGACTTTTGATTATATCCTCTAGATCCCCAAAGAATTATGAGCCACTATTAACCACATTCTACAGCAAGAAAATGTCAGACTAACCCATTATACAACAATAAGTAATACAGTAAATGTCATGTATGTTCTGGCTTATTCCAATGATAATTTTTAACATATGCATTTCATTTTAATTTTCACCTCATTTCTCCATCTGTGTTAACTACTTATATAATGTATATTTTTGCCTAGATTTTGTTGTGTCCATACCTTGTTCATTAAGGGCTATTTGCAATGACATTTATTTTCATGATCCTTATCTAATTTAAAAACAGTAAGATATTTGTTTCCTTTATTTGGTTATTCCTGTCATCATTCACATTAATGTTTTGAGTACGATATGCACATTTTTAATTCCTTTCATTACATATGATCCTGCTTTACTCAAGTCTCCTTTTCCAAAGCTCAGTAGAAATCCTTTGTATGACATGTTTATGTATTTATTTTGTTATGCTTTTACTATTATTTAGTACATCAGATTCAGGCAACAGACATTTGCTCTTGCATAGCACCTGCAAACAAGCTTAGACTTTCATCTCATTTTCATTTAGGGATATATAAGTAATCCCTGATATTTGTCATTTGAACCTCTGACTTATACCTTTGAAGATTCATTATGTTTTACTCATTTTTGGAAAAAAGAAAACTTCCTTGTCACTTTTCCACAGATAGTGATGGATCAAATGTTCAATTATGTTTGTTACTTCAATACATCCACAATTCCTTGGCACAGAATAAGCATTTATTAAATATTTGTTTTATGCATCAATTAAGCAGACTGCAAAGACTCCAGGATACCAAGCAAAATTTATTATACAGGAAGACTTTGCCATTTCTACTGAGCTCGTTTTTCTCTTCATTGAGAATGACATGTTTTACATTTCCCTCTGCCCTAAATGTGCTAGTAAAGGGCTTTCTCTAAAGTAGGATGAGTATGATATTAAAATATCATCTTTAGAAATATACCTTTTTCCACCTGAAATGCAACATTTACTGAAAGTGTAAATTAAATACAAGCAGAAATGCTTTTATGAAATTCTATTATGACTTGAAATTGAAATTGGATGGTAAATGATGAGCTACTGACATTTCAGGTTTCAGTCCTTAATGCATAGGAAGCCAATGATTATTGAAATGACAACATATTTCTAAGTCTCTTATTGTCAAGAATCATATATTCAGTCATTCAGCTTTTGACTGTTCTGTGGCTTTCTTTTCAATCCAATTTATTGTCATATATTTGTGTGTATCCAAACTGTCATTTGTGCATATGGGACAAATGAATGGTTCATTCTTGATCTTTCTTTTAGAAATATACTGGTTAAAAAAAAAAAAAAAAGTTAGTTTTCCTCCAAATGGTAGCTAATAGAAAGCAGTAAAATAGTATGTTTTAAATGTTATTCTTAAGCAAAAATTATTTATGTTTTGTAAAGCATATAAATTTCCATTTATTTATCCAATAGAGATTTAGAAGAAAAACAAAAATGAAAAGTACAGATTGTGTAGAACCGTGCTTATCATTATTTATCCTTCCTCATATTAGTTAAAATGTAGATTTCCAGGCTTCATCACCACCCTTTGTTCAGTGTCTTGCTTCCTTAAAATGAAGACTCACACAATTTGTTAACTGGTTCTTAAAAGTTGGAAACATTGATTTGCACCATATCTCTGGTTTTGTATGTTTGTTTGTTTTCTATGTGGAATTTGGAGAAAGTATGTTTAGAAAAATGATTTTCAATATACACAGTTTTGTAGTATGCACTTGGGAATATTCTGGGGTATTTCTCTCTTCTTGGTCTTTTGCGCCGTGAAAGCAATAGCCAGAGTATACAAAATTGTCAGGAAGGGTGAAAATTTAGGAAGACCTCCTGAGAATAGGAGGATGTGTGCTTTTCAATGAGCTGTTGCTGTCTGGATAATATGTGAGTCATTGTGAGATATGAAAAAAAAAATTTACAAAATTATATTTTTACATGGCTGACCATTCAGTAAGTGCCATATATAACTTTTCAATTATTCACTGATACATTTAAAAAGTAAATATTATGTGGTATAAAGTAAATCTAAACCTCTACAGAAAAGCTTAAACATGATTAAAGTTATGTCATGTGAATTTTCTGGATATCATGAAAAAATTTACATGTGTATTTAATGTGTTAATATTTCAATAGTTTAATAATTAACCTGAAATAGAATCTGGTTTTAAAAAGGCAATGAGGTGTTTGCTAGATTAATTAGGACTCAGGAAGAAAGTAGCATAGATTATATAAACATAGCATATGACAAATGGCGTAGCACATGGTCTTTTAACGCACTATTAAATTGCAACTGTCCTGGGTAAAAGAAATATACATAAAGACTGTCAGGAGAACTTAAAGTAATATATCATATTATCATAAATAATAGTTACCTGTCAACATGGAACTGCTTTGTGTGCAGTAATCAAGTTAAAGAGTAGTGTTTCCCTTGCCTGCGTACATGCACTGTTTCAGTATATATTTTTTGAATTCAGTTTCAGAAGCACTTAAGACAGCACTTATAACTAACAACAGAAGCATACACATGGTTCAGACAGGGAAGTTTATCACAATTTTAAAAAGTCATATCCTCAGTTTAAATGCATTCCCTTTAAATACATCGTAGTCACTTGGCTGACACTGTGAAACTTTGAATTTAATCTCTATTTCATTTTATTTGTCCTCAACTTCATTTATAGTAGTTTTTATAACATTTCCACTTATTAGACTCTTACTTTATCCTCAAAAGGACCTTTATATGAAACCCAGTTTCATGATATATTATGATGATGTTTCTTTTGATGATAATGATATTCATAAAGGTTCAATAACTTACCAAATGTAACACATCAGATATATTTCAGAGGTTGGATTCAGACTCATTTTGGTTAGATTCCAAAGGCATATGTATTTCCAAAACATTATATGTTCCCACATATTCTATGTTGAGTGACCAGGCAGTAATTATTCATAAAAGTTAACCTTTTAGAGATTCTGACTTTAATGTTCTAATCTGCATTTCTAATATTATTCAGATTAGATACTTATTGGTTAATTGAAACTAGGATTAAATTGAAACATGGAAACCTCTTGATGTAAAACATAAATTAAAAATTAGTTTGATAGAGATGTTGAATAGATTAATCATATCCAATGCATTCTGATCAACTCTAAATTTGTTGCATAAGAATGTACAAAAGCCATCCTTATGCTATAGTATTAAAGTATATATTGATGAGGAGAGTATTGATGCTTATTGAAAAGAATTTTAGTATCTATGTTCTGTAGGAAATGATTAAAGAACTATATTTCCTTTGGAATGGACTTTCCATTCCAAAGTCCTATAATAATGGAGTAATGTATCATCATTTGGCAAGCCAGGATATTGATGTGGCTGTCACAATAAATTGCAGTCAGTACAGTCATTGGAATGGTAAAACAACCAGCAAATACAATACTGACCAATTGATCATGGCATTCAGGGACAAAAATAAATAGATATATCATCTACACTGAAATAATAGGAACGTCCTCACCCAATTTTTTGTCAACCAAAATATTTTAAAACCAAAGATAAATAACAACAAAGAAAACAAACCAGCCCTGACTGGAGTGGCTCAGTGGGCTAGGCATCATGCCACAAACCAAAAGGTTGCCTGTTTGATTTCCCATCAGGGCACATGAGGGTTTCCGGGCAGGTCCTTGGCTGGGGGTGTGTGAGAGGCAGCCAATTGGTTTCTCTTATACATTGATGTTTCCCTCCCTCTATCTTCCTCCTTTCTCCTCTCTAAAAATAAATAAATAAAACCTTTTAAAAAGCCCAAAACAAAGAACAATGAGCCATCCCAAAGATGTATTGTTCCTACTAAATTGCCCAGTTGTGTGTGTGTCTTTCTCAAACCTGGAAACCCTTGAATAAGGCAGAGTATCCTTGGAAAATGACTACATTTTCAGCAAGAATTCTCCCACCTAGCATTCCCTAAAGGGACTTACACAAGGTACCAGGAAAACTTATAACCAAGGTAGCTGACACTTATAACCAAGGTAACTAAACCAGGTAAGGTAAAATAATTTCAGCAATTAATAATCAAAGCAAATATTGAAAACTTGGGAACTTAATGCCACTTTGACAAATAGAATTTGTTCTTTTTCAAGCTCTTAGTGAATTAAATAGTTCTGTAATCACAACCTGGGCTTATTTCATTGGTTTCTGAATATACAGTTGGAACACATATTTAAAGTCACTGGAAGAGTGACACACATAAGAATCTAGGTCATCTTGTCTACCAACAGGATTAACCAAAGGAAGTACTTCATGACCAATGCAAGGACCATGGGTTTCTTATTACTTATATTCAATTACTAGAGTGATTTATTATAATTAAAACAGTAACTCCCTTTATAGTAGCTATTAGAGATGTGGATTCTGAAAAAAATATATATTGAAAAAAAATCATAGTTGTAGAAACTTACATATAGAAAAATCCAATTCAGGGTACCAACAAAACTTTTAGGATGCCTGCCACATTTTGTCCCAGGACCCTTCATTTATCTGGATTTCTGGGAGGGAGGGAGGGGGGGGGGAGAGAGAGAGAGAGAGAGAGAGAGAGAGACTGTTACTCTTGTCAGTTCCTCCGAACAAGTCTGACTTATAGAAATATAATTGAAATAGTGCCATACAATTCTCTGCTTAGTAAAAACTTTGGAAGAAATATAATTTTTGTAAAATAAAAGTGTGCCTGTGGTTAACTTTATCTAAAAGGAGAAATAATCCTTTGTACAGATCTGTGCTTATTTGTAGCCTGTTAAAATTTGTGTAGTTTATCAAGGATTTGTAAGAACAAGCTTTGATAAGGGGTAGAGGATTGAAAACAATGAGCTCTGCAGAATATTATATGAGCAAATTTCTTAAAATAAGCTGCAACTAGTAAGACTGTGTCCCATATAAATGTTCAAAAATACCTGAACATTTTCAATGATTACCTAAGATTTTGTACTTGGTGATGTCCACTGATTTCTTTCCCCAGCCACCACAACACACATTGACTGTTGGGAGAGGAGGTCTTAGAAGTGGAAAGTAAGTTGTGCATGCAAAAAAAAAGATAAACATTTATTCTCAGCAAGACTGTCCTGGATACTGCTACTAGTGAGTGGACTACTTGCCTACAGTAATGATAAACTATATACCCTGAAATAAATAACTTGGTGGCAGGTTGAGTACATTGGACACATACTATTATGATAATGGAAACGGTTTATCTTACTAGAATAGGACATTGATTTGCTTTCCTTACCATCTGTGCCTCAGCTGAAACCGCACTCTGAAAAACTGTTGAATGCTTTATTCATCACCATTTTGTCCTATCCAGCATTGCTTCTGAGTATTCTATGATATTAAAGCAAAATTTTTTTTCCAAAAAGTTGAACAATGTAGATTTTATTGTGTTTACCCTGTCTTATTTCCAAAAATAGCTGAGCACAAAGAATGGTCCCCTGGCTTATGGAGCCTCAGTATATGCTGTGGATGGGCTGTAATGATGAGTGGAAGATGCTGACCTGGATCACAGAGTAGTGGCTATGCCTTCCAGCCAGTGTACCTCAACTCAGGAAACACAGGGTAACATTAGGATTGATGCTGCAAACTATTTTCATCTCATGAAACGAAAAGATCTTCTTTCGGCCCCTGTGACCTTGTCCTCTGAAGTTTATAAGCTTTAGTACCCAAGGGAAGAAAGCTCCCATTATGCAGGTTAATAATTAATCCATTAAACTGAAACTTGAGTTTGCCCTCTGGCCATTTGGGATTTCTCATGTTCGAGATAAAGCAGCCGAAATATGTGGTTAATACGTTGGATGAGGTGACTGGTCTGTATTATCAACAGGAAACATGTCTGTGTCCACAGTGGAGCTTAACACAATGTTTACAGGGGAACCTCTTGGCTTCTTCCTACACTGTGTTGTGTTGTGTTAGAAGTGATGCTCTCTGAAGTGTGTTTCTCTTTATTTCACGGAATAAGGCATTAAGAAGAAATCCCTGTTTTATTGTTGCAACTCTGCGGGCTCTTTTGGGAATGACAATGAGCTTTTGGACTATATATTTTTTAAAAATCACATTATAATCATTTTAACATGTCCACCATGTGTGGTAGATGACCAAAATAGTCACAATACTTTCAAGATCTTCCCACCAGTAGATGGAATTCATTTCTCTAAACTTGGATTCTGAGGTAGCTTGCTTTGACTGCTCAGATGCTGAAGGAGTTGCATTATAACAGTTATGCCATTTCTGATCTCTCCAAGGTCTGTCATACTTCCTTTCTCACTTGGAGCCCCATGACCACCATGGAGACAAGACAAGAATAGCCTGCTGGAGTGAGTGTAAAAGTCACGTGGAAGATGCCCAACTTGTCCCAACCATTCCAACTAAGGCCATCAACCAGCCCCAGACAACCAGGAATTAATCCAGCAAAAAGTAGCATTGCTCTGTCCAGGCTAAAAGAACAGCCCAATTCCTGACCTAAGTATCATGAGTTAAAGACATGGCTTCACTTTTAGGACACTGTTTTCAACATGGTTTGCTACATAGTAAATGTTAACTGACATACTACTTAAGGGATAAACCATTGCATGGCAGGATTAGTATTATTTGACCTTTTATGAAATAAAAATAACTCCAGAGAAGCTCTTATAATCCTACATAGTAAACAATTGTTTTGCAGCATTTAAATTCCTTTATTTTTACCTCACCTTAAGTGGGAAACATTTTTTAAATTTATATTAATTCAAAAAACACATGAACATTACAAGAAATAACTTGTAGCATTTTCAAAACTTAATTTCTACAGTAAGTACAGCAACATGGTTTGCTTAAATTGAGAAAAAAATGAATCTTCTACCTTATAAAGCAACTTATAATACTGAAGATATTAGAACTGAGGCTTCATATTCTTTTTAAAAAGGGGCCAAAGTATCATATAGTTTTTCATCGGTATCCCATCTCTACTGAGTAAAGACCTAGTTAGTAATTAAATAGAAAGCTAAATAGAGATAGGTTTATGTTATTTTTACTTTTTTAAAAGATTTTATTTATTATTTTTAGAGAGAGGGAAAGGGAGGGAGGCAGAGAGGGAGAGAAATATCAACATATGATTGCCTTTCACCTGCCTTCAGCTACAGACCTGGCTGAAGACCTACAACATGGTTATGTGACCTGGCTGGGAATCAAACCAGCAACCTTTGGGTTTGCAGGCTGGCGCTTATCCACTGAGTCACCAGCCAGGGTATGTCATTTTTTTAATCATTCAGTTTAGTAAGAAGAAAATATATAAAATCCCCTTAAAACCTGGAATGACTGAGATAAACATTTTTCAAATAATGAGACAATTTATAAGATGTTTTCAGACAGAGTATTACTCCATCACGATCATTTTAGGAATCACAGAAAACTTTACATTACAGAAATTGACAGAATAATTTTCCTGTGTGTGTGTGTGTGTGTGTGTGTGTGTGTATGCATGCCTACATGTGCCCATGTATTGTATGATAGGAGGATAGGAATTCTTAGGTAAAAATTATGGAGACAATAGAGTATAGCAGCTCATGACAATGTCCTTGGACTCTGGTATTGGGGAATTACAAACAGATCAATTACAATCATCCATGATGAATAAGATGCCCTCCAAACAACTATTAAATGCATATCTAAGTCATCCAGGCATAAGTTTTCCAAAGCAGTTTTCATTTCTTGAAATCTCTTTCATGATGGCTCAACTAGACAACAAAGACCACGAACCAATGATTGTATTATTTTTTTCTTTTTTAGGCAGGATGTTGCAGGTAATAACAATGACTCATTTGCAACCTCTATCCCTTCTTTCTGTGTCAATCTGTGATTTTCTAGCCTTTACATTGCTGGAGCAGCCCAGGTCTTTGTTTTTATGGCACTTTTTAGTCTGTTTCTTCCCTGGTTTTATTTAAATTATTTTTATCAAAATAGTATGTAAATATCCCTATTCCTTGGTCTGTAAATATAATATTCTTTTTGATTTTACTATTTTACTTTCATGCAAACTTTCCCTAATAATATGTCACCCTAAGACATGTTCACATAGAACACAAACCACAGGAATGTTGAACACAGATGACTCGCATAAAGAGCTCCTTAAAACATTGCCATTTATAATTTACCAAAAAAGTTCCTCTTATGAGAAGCAGAGAAAAATATATTTGATAGATGAACCAGAATTGTTCATCTATCTCCTTTACCCATGTGTATACTTCCATAAAACATTTAACATTAGGTCTTTTCTATCCTGACAAAATTCAATAATTATTTCAAATTTTCCATCATTTAGATATTTTCATGTATTTTTGCAAGCACAAGAGTATAATTTTTCCTTTTAGTTTCATGACATAATTTCCTTGCAATAGTAGAAATAGGTTCATCTTTAAGGATTGTGTCAGAATTGTTTTTTTACTTTCTTATTGTAGGATAACATATTCACATTATTCCTTACGAAATATCTGAAAGCAGAAATTGAAATGATCAGTCCTTTAAAATTGAAAGTATTTTATTCTCATATCTTTTTGAGGTAATCATTGAAGGGGTCCTAAAGAGCCCATTTATTATTTAAAGTCAGGTGTGTTCCATTCATTAACGTCTTATCAAGGTTACACAGCTTGCTGCTTTTAAAGACACTATTGGTGCTCAACAAAGTGCCATTAAAAGAGCATTTATTGGTTAAGAGAGTGTCAAAATGATATCATACTTCATGGAGGTATTTTGTAAAATAAATTCTGTCACTTAGGTTACTAATACTATTTTACATTTATATCATCAATTTGCAAACATGTGAGTTTGTTTTAATAAATCTTGTTTTATTTCTATTAAAAATTTAAAAAAGCACTTTTGGAAAATTAGAAATTGTAGTGTTAGATGCTCTGAAAAGCAACTCATAAATGATATCTCTTAAAGAATACTAAGTAATATTTTTATATTAGGAGTAAATATGGCATATAAACTCAAAAAGTGTATTCACTTCTGTAAACAAAGAAGTTGATGTTAAGACTGGTGCCCATACTATTCCCAGTAATATGTAAGATTAAATTTAAACAAATAGACTACTCAAAAAACTTTGTTGGGCCTGACTTTCATTCAAAGTTTCTGACTTTCTAGAAAAGTTACTGAGATCCTTTAAATGCCATTTAGTAACCCATTCTATTACCTCCTATTTATCTTTCTATCCCTTCATCTTCAACTTATGCTCACATGCTCCACAACTACAATTAACTCCTTAAAATTGCTGCTGTATATTATTATGTCCAAGTCTCTTAACACAGGTTATTTACATAAAGAGCTCCTAGTTCTCTCTCTCTCTCTCTCTGTATATATATATATATATATATATACCCACACACACATACAATACATACATACAAATATATATATGAATTACTTATTTACTTGTAATATTGTTACTTCTCTATTTAAATCCAATTCAATAATCACTTGAAATATTTTTACAGAAAAATTTTAAATTATTTCTGCATTGTAACCTATCACCTTTTTTACACCTAACTCTATTTTAGCTTCTGACAAAGTTGTAAATTCCCTTAGGGTAAGCATATTATAATATCAATTTTATGCCTAAGTACATTGTCAAGTTTGTCCTTTTGATGTTGAATCCTTGATATAGTTATGGTCTTTGATATATTAAATAATCTAAGGTGTAATTATATTTAGCTTACTTCAGCTGTACAATTTAATTGCTTATAATCATTTTTGCTTTGGTTGGAGCATTTCACAATTATTATTCTACAGGTTGGACTATTTGGCTGAAAGTTTCAATGTAAATCTTTTTTCACTGGTATCTCAAAACTCTTTGTTTAGAAAGCTATTAGAAATTTAAAATTAAATAGCAAATTAACCTATGAATTGATAATAGATAATTAGGTACAAAGTTAAAGCACAGCAACCTATTATGTGGCTCACTTGAATAGTCTAACATTAGATTCTTTTAAAATTCAATGTACTGTTTCAACTAATTTTTGTTAAAAATTTTTATTATTCAATAACATAATAAGCCATAATAGACATAGTTTAATCTTTAAGAGGGTAGGAGACATGTTTAAACAATCAGTAATACCAAATAAATATATGAATACATTTAGATACTGCTTAGGCACAGAGTAGTGGATAAAATGGTAGAATCTCATGTAGCCTGGAAGTTTAGGGGAGGATTGATGAAGGAATCAGAGTTGGAGCTGAGAGTGTGAGCTGAGAATGGAAGTTCAGTAGAAAATAATCAATTTTAAAAGGGGATAGTCATTTGAAACTTTCAAAATAAAAATTATATAAATGATACATAATATGTTGTAAACATCAAGTGTATTCTCATTCAAATCACTTGCAAGGTACCTGAGAGTCTAGTGGTAAAATGAAAGCAGAGCTTATTTTCAAAGAAAACATTCTAATGAGGGAGACAAATGAGAAAATCAGTGATTATATGTTTCATGATTGTCAGAGAGTTTGGTCACAAAGGTTTACTAAGATACAGTGGAAAACAAAGAGGCATTTAGGTATGAACCAACTAATTTGTACTACAAATTATGTTTTTAGGTTTCATTTATTCACTCCACAACTTTCATCGAATGCATAACTAGGTGACAGGCAGTAATTATGCCCTTGGAATCCCTATGTTCTCAGGGACATACAAGAATGCCCATCACTAAAGAGCTTAGGTCCCAACTCTTATACTTGAAAAGCGGTTCCAGAGTATTAACAGGCATGTAAGAAGAACAAACTAATGAAGATGGGATCTCAAAAGTTTTCTGGACAGTAGGAAAAATGAGTCCTGTAATAAAGGGACCCAGTTGTACCCAGAGGAAAGCCGGGCACAGTAGGTCTCACTAACCAACATACTCTTCCTCACTAAAAAAGGATTCAGAGAAAAGTATGAGGCTGGTCATGTGTGGTTTCTCTAAACCCATTATCTTCAGGCTAATATCTTATTGCTGAAGAATCTCTAACAGTAGAATCCTAAAGCAGTCTACTCAAAGTGTGGTCCACTTCCTGGGAGGATTTTCAAAATCTGGGAACTGTTAATAGATACAAATGCTAGGGATGCAACCCAGACTAGCTAAATCAAAATCTCTGGGGTTAACCCCAGAAATCTGCTTTAACAAGTGATATGAATTATTCTTATGCACATTAAAGTTTGAGAGTTACTCCATGAAACATTATATTTTAACTGAGTTTGCCAAAGGAAGAAATAAAGAAAATATTTTGAAAATAATCTTATATAATAGTTGTATTTGCCTTGTTTTAAGATGGTTATTCTCTCCTTGTGAATATTTAATGTCATTTCTTATATATAAAACATCTGTTATCTATTCTTCACACTAAGAATCGCATACTTGTTCTGATGGTTTCTCTTTTACATTTTTTTCTTTTTGAAGGAAGTCAAAGCTAACTTAGAAAAAGTAAGCAGAAAAATACTCAGTACATATTCCATAACATTTAGTTAGTTCTTATATTTGAATTTTTCTTTCACTTAAAATGTTTACTTTCTTGTCAATGTTTGCATTAAAATTCCTATTCAAATGATAAACTAAAATAATTACATTGACTTGGCATCTTGAACTAATTGGAGATTAACAAACAAAAATATGAGAACATAAATTAGCAAAAATGTATTCACACATCATTCACGTTCTGATTTGCAGCATGAAAGGATTTTTTTAGTTGAAAGGTGGTAGGAAGTAAAAAAAAGAGAAAAAGTCAGCATTTTCTAAGAGGCACCCCAGACCACATGATATTAAACTCAATGACCAGGCAAGAAGTCAAAGAGAAAGAGGGGAACAAAAGAGGATTTTAATTAAAATAAGTTCACTCTGGTTTTTATCAACTTTTTCGAGGCACCTACTGCCAATACTAAGTAGAGAAACTTATCATCACCATAGTTTTTAAAGTTGTGTTTTTGATTCAGAGTTGGTATTCAGTTCATCAAAAGTATATCCAAAATAGCTGCTCTTTCTAGCCTGTCCACTCTCTATTATTTCTCTGAGGGCGTACTTTCACTTTCTGCTTTAATAAACCTTACCTAACCTTTCCTTAAAGGATAAAAGGGTATATTCAAAATAATGTACAATCTGAAATCCATGTCTTGCTTTTTTATGCCTATGTTTTATGATACATTATTTCAATGTCTAATAGAGTATACATATTAAGGATAACATTAATTTTTATTGCTTTTATACTTTTCACACAAAAATATCAGCTAAGATAGTTTACGAAGTGCTTTAAAGTAATAAGGCTATGCCGTTTCCCTTTGGTAACTGAGAAATAAAACACAATTATACAAAATTAATCATCTATTCATATTTTTTAAAGATTTTATTTATTATTTTTAGACAGAGGGGATTGGGAGAGAGACAGAGAGGGAGAGAGACATCAATGTGTGGTTGCCTTTCACCTGCCTCCAGCTACAGAGCTGGCTGGAGACCTGGCTTGCAACCTGGTTATGTGCCCTGGCTAGGGAATCAAACGATCTTTGGGTTTGCATGCACTGTGCCACCAGCCAGGGCCTATTTGTATTTTAAATTAAAAATTGATATATTATTTAAGTCATGTCTTTCACCAAATATATAGGAGCTCAGGTATATATTTTTAAACTGTTCTTAGTTTAAATTTCTTTAAATATAATAATATGCACAGACTAGTTTTATTTTCTACATGTAGTTTAGATCCCCTATCCCTTTTTAATTCTACCCTCCTTTGCATCTTCCTTCTTTTTATAAATATTTATAACTCATTTTCTAGTATCTAAACCTGCATTTGATTAACATTCTATTTTTTAAATATATTATCATTTCATTATACATGTACATATATATTTTTCCTTATTAAAATGATATACAAAACTTCTAACCCTATTTTCTATTATGAGAAATAATTAAGAAAAATTAGTTATACTTGCCTTAGGTAACATTTTTATTTCCCTCCCAATGCATTTCAAATAAAATAGGGTTACATCAGTGGGAACCCATATAGGCATAGCAAAGTGTTATTTTTTCTACAAAGTCATATCTTTAAAATCAATTATATGTGGGAAAGGGAGCCTGAGGATACCGACTGAGTCAACACAGTATCATTGATAGCAGCCTGATTTTACAACTGAAACTTACTTTAGTTATATGTCAATCACATCCTAGCTGCAAAGCCTTTATTATTTTTCCTCTACATTAATTCATTCTTCTCAGTTTAAATGGATTGGAAAATTGAAATTCTAGTTTGCATTTTCTACCTCCAAATAAAAAAAAAGAAAAACTAATTTAAAATGAGGTAACCAGTAATATATCAACTTTGTCAATCACTATTGACATAATATTCAATTCTATCTGTATGCTAATATCAATTTATTTCTTGAAATGTATTTTTCAAGAATAAGTCAACTAAGAACATGAAGTATTAATATGATTCTAGTGAGCAAATATGAATAATTTTTGGCAATATGGTATCAGTGATTATATTTTGGTAAATCTAGATAAAAAGCAAATATCACTAAAATTATTTCAGAATTTATTGACAGTCATATGGAATTTTAGAGCTATTTTGGGATTCAAAGTAGTAGCTACTACAAGAAACACTCTGGTAAGACCAAGACATTATTAAAACTACTATATTTCTCATAAAAAAGGTTTTGAATAAATGTCTGTTAGAGTGTTGTATAAATAAAATATTTGTCAATATTGATTGTAGACTATTTGCAAAAAGGAGATATGCATCTCTAAATCTTAATTTATTAATGTTACTTTTCTTCAGAACTAATCTTATAGTGAATGAAAAAGTTTATTATTTTTATATTATAATTTCATTTAGAATATTTTGTTGCAATGAACAGGAACTTGTCAATAAATGATGATAATGCTTTGACTCCTTGTTAATTGAAGCTTAAAAGTTAAAGTTTTATAACAAAATATCCAAATAGTCCAATTTAAGTAATCAAATTTCTCTTTCCCTTTTTTCCATCTTAAATATTTTATTTTAAAAAGTCTCTATGAACCTACTAGAAAGAAAATTCTGAAAAGAAAAAAAAAAGTCTAACAGGAGGGTCCTCATAGTTTGTATTGTATTATCATTGTTAAAACTTTGCAAAATGTTTTATGGAGAGGTTATACAAAATAAAAATTTTAGAATCAAGTTAATATTTTTAAGCCAGTGTGAAACACCTCAGACATAGCAATTGCAAATAAGTAAATGAAATAAAAATTATATAATCTAATATTGAAGGTAGTTTAAAATTTTTAAATTTTGTTTTATTAAATAAATCATGTTGATTTTAAATATATATATTCAAACTTTTGTTACTATTTATGTCATTGCTTTTTCACATGTCATTCATTCAAAAATGTATCTATTTTAATAGAAACCATGTGGTTAAATTACCTTTTACTAGAACATGGGTTTGAGAGATTAAGAATGTGAAATAATAAAGTATTAATTCTAATAAAAGTGCAGAAATAAACAAAATGAAGTTAATTTGGTATACATTGAAATATATTCAAGTTAACATGCAAATATTAAGAAACACATACTGTATATTTATACATAATACAACTATATCTACTCCCCAAACACATCAAAGATATAATTTCAGGTTAAAAATGCTAAGTGAAAAAAAAATGCTAAATGATAGTTTGAAATTTATCCCACTAAAGAGACAATAATTTATATAGCAAATAGGTTGTTGCCAGTAGCTAAAAATGAAATAACAAATATTAAACCTATATGATTTTATTTCAAAATTAGAATTTTATAAAGAGTTAGAATAAAAATGCAAAATATCTACTATAATAATGTGAATCACTGATCAGAAGCTGTCAAAAATATATCATATACCAAAAGGTCAGTGAACTTCTTATATGACTTTCTTGTTTATAAATATTTCTGAACTTCCATCAAGATTATCCCAAAGAGTAACTTTATAAATTTTTAAATAATGAAATGCTTTTGAATTAGTATTTATAAATTATTTTCATAATTTGATGTATAAATAAAATGTTCACCTATTTAAAAACTGGTAGTGAGGAATGTAAAGAATATAAGATCATGAGAAACTACCCCCTTAAAATTTTAAAACACTATTGAAGAAAAATCCTTAAATTATATTTCTTAAAACTTCACTTTGGACAAATGGGTACCTTTCTTTTATGCCTGAGGAAAAGGGAGATGACATAACAGATAAGACATGGTTTCCTGTCATCAAAGCTTATGCTCAATTACTATAGTGATGTTTTTGCTTAAAACTATGTGAAGAAAAAATCAAAATTTCTAAAGATAAAGCTGATGTAAGGATGCCACAAGTGGCCCAAACTTCACTAAAATGCTTCTTCAGAATAATCATGTTTTGCTTCTACTGTGTTTTATTCAACATTTATCACATGGCCTCAACCTAAATGCAAGGGATATGATAGAGAAGTCATAAGTAGAGAATTAAACGCACATTTTCTTAGAACAATGGTGTTCTAAGAAATGATCTTCCAAATACTGATGTTTAAATATTTAACATATGAATGAAAAATAAAACATCATGATCAAAATTGACTGAAACAATGAAAATTTCCTGTCAAAGTTCTGTTGGAAATATTATTAAACATCACATTTCTTAATCATCAATAGAAGAAAAAAGCCACAGCTTTTAGGAACAGTATACAAATTGCTTGAATTTATTACCAGAATCCTCCTTGGCTCAATATTTATAAGTTGTGAATGTTACAAAATAAAGTCATCTTTGGTAGCAAATTGAATATACTACAAAAATAACTTCCAAATTAACTGGTTTTACATAAAAACAAATCAACAAACATAACTCTTTATAATCTGATAAATCAAGGAAATATTAAAAACATTAAATTGGACCTTTTTATAAAGCTCAGAAGTTCTTAACTTATCATTGATAATACCACAGAAAGGGCCTTTATAAAGTACCCTAAAATATAACTAAAGAAACACATGCCTAATTATGAATAATTATTGTGGTTAGTCCAAAAATGCAAAATTAATATTAAAAAAAATGAATGCAACTTACATATTAATAGAATAATTGAGAAAATCCACATACTCATATTAACAAATTGAAATATTTTCACAAAATTCCATACCCAGTTATGAAAATGCTCAGCAAGATAGAAACAAGAGAATTTTTAAATCCAATAAATGTAGTCAATGAAACAACCCACAATTCATATTCTTTCTACAAATGAAAAAGCAGAAATTAGGCGTACTCTCATTATTCCTATACAACTTAATGATGAAGGTCCCAGCCAGTGAATTAGATAAGAAAAAAACAAACAAACAGAAAATTTAAAAATCTACACAACTCAATTCCAAAGGAAGAAGCAATATTATTTTTATTTAATGGTGATATGATTATGACGATGGAGGAAATCCTAAGGAATCTATAGAAGGTTTACAATAATTAAGAACTAAATCTAAGCCCTAGCTGGTGTGGCTCGGTGGATTGGCACCAGCCTGGGAACCCAGAAGTCTCTGGTTAGATTCCCCAGTCAGGGCACATAACCAGATTGCAAGCCAGGTCTCCAGCCAGGTCCCCACCTGGAGGTGGGTGAAAGGTAACTGTACACTGATGTTTCTCTCCCTTTCTTCCTCCTTCCCTTCCCCTCTCTCTAAAAATAATGAATAAAATGTTAACAAACAACTGCAACAAATTGCTGAATGATATTAATAAAGACCCAGACTTAATTTATTATACATGTATACCATGTTCATGAGCCAACAATATATTATAGTTAATATGTTTATTCTCTTCAAAAGGATCCATATATTCAAAAAATTCCTAACAAAAATCCAAGCAGAACTTTTCTGGGGAAATTGGCAAGTTGATCTATAATTTATATCAAAATGTGAAGGACCTCGAAAAGCCAAAATAATTTTGAAAGGACGATAAATTTGGAGAATTTACATTACCTATTGTGATCCTTTTAAGCCTTAGTAATTAAACAATCTAGTGTTTCTGTATTAACAAAACACATTTGTAGAACAAAAAGGTATACACAGGTCCTGAGATATATGTCCAATTGACTTTCTACAAATGTCCCAAGATATTTTAATGGAAGACAGAATAGTGTTTTGTAACAAACTGTGCTTGAAAAAAGTGAGCACAATAATGGAAAAAAGAGGATTCCCAACCTTTATACCTCAACATTCACAAACATTAACTCAAAATAAATTCTAGAGCTAAAGTAAATAAAAACTTTAAAATGTTGAACAACAACAAAAAGAATAGGAAAACATTTTTACAACCTTGGTGTGGTCAAAGATATCCTATACAGAAAACCTCAAGAATTAACCATTGAAGGAAAAAAAAAAAAAAACTGCTAAGAAGAACTTGAAAATTCAAAACTTTCAGTAGGTAGAGGAGAGGAGAGACCTAGGAACCTCTGGGACAACTTTAAGTGTCCCAGCCACTTACACATCCAAATCATAAAGGTGCTAGAAGGAGAAGAGGAAGAGCAAGAAATTGAAAACTTGTGTGAAAAATTAATAAAGGAAAACTTCCCAAATTTGGCAAAGAGAATAGACATACAAGTCCAGGAAGCATAGAGAGTCCCAAATAAGCAAAACCCAAAGGGGACCACACCAAGACACATCATAACTAAAATGCCAAAGGTGAAAGATAGAGAAATTTTAAAGCAGCAAGAGAAAAGAACAAAGTTACCTACAAAGGGGCTCCATAAGACTATCAGCTGATTTCTCAAAAGAAATCAGGTAGGAAGGGACTGGCAAGAAGTATTCAAAGTGATGAAAAGTAAAGACCTAAAACCAAGATTACTCTATCCAGCAAAGCTATCATTCAGAATGGAAGGGTAGATCAAGTGCTTTCCAGACAAGGTAAAGCTAAAGTTCATCATCATTAATCCATTATTATATGAAATGTTAAAGGGACTTTCTTAAGAAAATGAGGTCCATGGTTATGAACATTAAAATGACAACAAACTTACAAGTATCAACAACACAACCTAAAAATTAAAAACCAAAACAAACTAAGCAAAAACAATCAGAATACGACCAGAATCATAGGTATGGGGATCACTGGGAGGGTGATCAGCTGGGGGAAGGAAGGGGGAGAAATGGGGAATGGTGCAGGGATTAAGAAAGATAATTGGTGGGTACAAGATAGATAGGGGGGTGTTAAGAATAACATATGAAAGGGTAAAATCAGGGAATATATGCACAACCCATGGACATGAACTAAGTGGAGTGGGATTAAAGGAGGAAAGTGGGGTCCTGGGTATAGGGGAGCAAAGAAAAAAGAAATTGGGACAACTGTAACAGTATAATCAATAAAATATACTTTAAAAAGATTTTGTTTATTCATATTCCACCTTTTTTCTGCTATATTGAGTTTTATAATTTTTTAATCTTGGTAAATTAAAAATTATGAGAATGAGCCAATAAAATGAGTAAAAATAATAAAAAATACCTTTCATCTTTGAAATTTTATTAAGAAGATTAAAAGGAAGTCATTAACTGAGAAAAAACATTCATAATACCTGTGTCTGACTTGGGGTATATATCCAGATTGGTAAAATGATAATGAACTCTTTCTGTCTAATAGAAAATGCCATATCTCCTACCACACACACATACACACACTAATAGTAATTTATTAAGGTTACTAGCTAAGTAAATCAAAAGTAAATCTTGTTCAATCTTACTTATGAAGATGAGCCCTTACATGGAATTGGACCTTCCTCAAGTTAAAAAATGAGATGTGTGAGAGACTCTTATTGCTGGGTTTATAGATTAAAGAGAGTAACAGAGCAAGGATATGAGAACAATCTCTAAAGCAACCTCTGGCCAACAGCCAGTGAGAAACCAGAGTCCTTAATCTTACAACTACAAGGAAATGAATAATTTGCCAATAATCTGGGTGAATTTGGACAAGATTCACAAGTTCCAAATGGGAATGTAACTCCCCAGCATACATATTTATAAGATGCTGAGCAGAGAGTACTGTTGAGTTCTACCTGGGCTTCTGAATTATAGAAATGTGAGATAACAAATTTGTGTTGTTTAAAGTCACTTAGTTTGTGACAATGTGTCACACAGCAATTAAAAAGCTAACAGCTGTATATAATTAACTCTTGCATGAAGTGTGATTATAGTGCATGAGGAATATTCACTTCTCTTTTGAGTACTTTCCCTCAGCCTCCTAGACCCAGATGACTGGATTGCATTTACACAGATGGCCAATGAGCAGCCCACCTGCAGACATGAATATGCTAAAACTAATGTGTGAGAACATCATAGTTTTATGTGAAAAAAAATTAAATATTTACTTTAGAATCCTGGATTTCTTAATAACAGAGATATAGCTCAAAACATATCAGGAAAATATGTTTATAGGATCATCATTATAATTGAGAGTTACCATACTGCAAAAGAAAAGTGGAAAGTATGCTTGATCATATGCAATAAAAGATGAAATTTATAAAGCCAGTCTGTTGAGAGAAGAAGGAAAGACAAAAATATGTAGAAAAAACAAAACTATGACCATGTGGACCCAGAGAAAAACAGAACTTTAAAAGCCTTGATGGTCTCCCTGCTTGTGGAATGCAGGGCCAATAAAATGGCATTGGTCTGATCAAGATAGGATAAAATATATAAAACAAAGTGGATTCACTCATGTCAACTGAGATGGCTGCCAGACAGCCCTGACACTTTGGTTCAAGAGGGAAACTAAATAGGTCATGCTAGACACATCTGGCAAGGAGACACATCCAAGATATCTGCACATGTGATCAAAACGGCCATGTCTGCAGAGTGGGATCACCCATAGATAGGTTCTTGGGAAAATTCCACACTTGGCATCAGAGGTGCCAAGACATATATCAAAAATCCGCAGTAGGGTAGGGACACCACTTTCAAGATATACCTGAGGCAGGTTCCAGACCACTGCTGAGACAGCCAAACTCCACATACAAGAGTGCTGCTCTACGCCATGCTGATCTCCCTTGGCATTGACCCCCGGAGGCTCTGCCTGCTGGACCGAACACTTCCTCTGCCCTGATGCCCACCTGACTCTAGAGATCCTTCTTGCAAGATGCTGACAATTCCGTTGCCCACCATGCTGTCTCCCTGATCTGCAGACTGAGACTGAGACTTGAGTTTGTTATCTCCCATTGATTTCTGTGTGTGTGTGTGCGCGCGCGTGTGTTATAATTCTCTTAATGATTGAAGAGTGTGAGTAGGATATTAGCATATGTTGATGTCCTACATTGAGTGAACTGTATTCAACAAAAACTGATTGAACATCATAGTTACCTTGTGTGACACGTGTCTCTTCCTTGGTGTAGGGCTGCTCAGGAGGCAGTTAGATGAGCAGCTGCATGACTGATTTATAGGAAAGACTGTATCAGGAACCCATGCTCATGACACCTCTTCACTTCCTACAATACTTTGTTGCTTAGCGGGTCCTTTTTTTTTTTTTTTTTTTTTTTTCTAAATAAACATACGGTAACCTTTAAATAAGTCATTTTTGAATGGCCCTGAGTAAAACTCTATTCCAGGCAACTCAACTAGCTTTTAGGAAGAGATGAAAGAATAATAGGAAGAGGGCAACAGATAACCTCCCAGAGAAAACCTGGAAATGTATATTGTGTTGTTTAATCTATAGATTAGTAAATCCCTTACACTCTGGGATAGTAGTGGCAAAATCACTAGTATTATGGAGTAAGAGTTGTGAAATTCCTCTAAAACAATACAAAGTTTAGAGGGACTTGATGGAAAGATAATAGAGGTTTTGCTTATTTCTACTAAACTCTATCAAGGAAGGAGTAAACTTGATTTCAAATTATATTACTGGAAATATGAAAGAACTACATTAACAAAGTGTGACCCTGTTGCAAAAAGGCTAATGTGCCTACAGTAGAGTCTAAGATCAGGGAAACTAAAAAATAAATTTTGTATATCAGTAATAAGCCAATTCCAACTACATTTTCTTCCTGGTCATTAAAATTATGCTCTGGTTGAAAGTTCAGGATGGGGAAAATTCAGAGAGATGTCTCAGAGTAATCATAGGCCCCAAACCTCTTAAAATGTTCACTTGTCACTGCTTAGCTCCATTATAGCCCTCCAATTTTCCCCTCGGCTTGTCATTTGTCTATAATTAGATAAACATCTGAGCTATCTCCCAATAGGGAGTTGAATGTAAAATTGTGATATAAATAAACTTCTTTTGCTGGAGAATGCTTCAATACAATGGTCCTGCGACTTCACTAATTCAGAAAAGGGTAAGAAACCTGTGGTTGGTGAATTCTAAATTGCTGCTTCACAACAGAATATTTTCAATGGTTTTACAAGCTTGCTTGTTCTAAGGACTCAGA
This sequence comes from Noctilio leporinus, assembly GCA_004026585.1. NCBI lineage: Eukaryota > Metazoa > Chordata > Mammalia > Chiroptera > Noctilionidae > Noctilio > Noctilio leporinus. The sequence continues at coordinate 91,021 of PVIW01003659.1, forward strand.
GAAAACAGGTGTGGCATTTTAAGAGTTTTTGCTATATTCTCATTACAATGTTGGGGCCAAATTAAAATACTTCTATATGGAAAAGTCTGAATTAAGTTATATAATATATAATAGTATGAAGATATAATATTTGACAATATCTGGTAATAATATTTAAATCTGGATTTGTATATTATATATACTTATATGAGCGAATATACAAAATTAAATCATGTCTCCCTGCACACAGACTTTTGTTGTCTCAGCAACCATACTCAACGAAATGTTGCTTTATTAGGAGTCTGCATGCAAAATAAGGCTAAATTAACTAGCCAGAAGAAAAATTAAACTCTGAACTAAATATACAGATCTAGCAATGACATAATTATATCATAAGCATGTACATAATATACAGTCTGCCATTTTTTCAAGCCATATATGTGTAATTATATATATTATACACACATGCACACAAATGTATATCTACAGACTGTAATAGGTGTATATAAATACATTTATGTATGTGTGTATCTGTATGTATATTGTACATGTACATGCATAAACTATATACATACAAACATATGTGATGGTGTTAGGAGTGAAGTCTTTGGGAGATGATTTGGTCATGAAAGTGGCCCTTTATGGTTAGAATTAAAAAAGAGATTCCACAGAACTCCTTAGTTCCTTCAACCATGTGAAAATACACTGAAGAGATGCTAGCTATCAACCAGGGAAAGGTGTTAACCCAACCATTGTGGGCATTCTAAACTTGGACTTTCTAGCCTCCAGAATTGTAAGAAATAAATTTCTGTTGTCAATAAGCTATGTAGTCACTGGTATTTTATCACAGCAGTCTAAAGAAACTAAGTCACCTGTATTAAAGAGGTATAAGCTATTCTAACATGCTCACACATTCTGACAGGCCCCATAAAACAATCGGCTTATAGTGATCAGAAACATTATCCTCACATAGTCACAGACTCCCTTCTAAATATTAATACAATAATAGCAGGCAGCTTTAAAAGCAGCTAAAAGGTAGGGGAAGTTTGATTCTAGATTACGATCTCTTGGAGTAGACAAGTACTCTGTTTGGTCTTAAAAAATTGATCACAAGTCTTCACAGTATAGTAATAGTTTCGGAGGACAAGTTCACCTTGGTACATTGGTTATAGGGTTGGCATAATTTCGCAAGTTTCTCTCTAATAAAATAATTACCCATTACATACAAGTAAACATTTTAAAAGTAATCAAAGCAGGGGACTGGCAGAGATCATTTCAGTGTGTCCCACCAACACCACACGAGATCCAAGTCTGAGGATTCTGAAAGCTATGCTGGCAGCTGAAGAATTCAATCTTGTCTTCAATATTTTTATCAACTAAAAATCTCACAGTACCAAAGTAGCTTTCTCATTATCTGCAAGCAATTAAATTTTGGGTTTGGTTAAATATCTCTTTACCCCAAAATAAGTAAAACAAAACAAAACAAAACAAATGAGCAAACATAAAGCAACAAGTTCTTATGAAAAAATCTGCACCACAAGAGATATCCAGAGGTAACTCACAGCATAAGAATTGCTCTACAAAACAGAATCAGATTTTAAGCAGTATTTACATTATTACTCTCAATAATGTCAGATTATGCAAACTTTAGAAAGTCAGAATCCAACATGTTATCAAGCAGATTACAACTGACCACAGTGAAAATAAAGATATATGGCTTGGAAAAAAATTATCTTTAGAAATCTAAATCAATGTCATACAATTAATATTTGAAGCAATTAGTGACAAAATTTACATTGTAAAAATTGTAATCACTACCAAGGAGGACAAACTTCTCCCATTAGTAAAGACGTGTTAATAAAATAGTTTAAAAATAAAAGGAAATGTAGAAATGGCTGGCATTTTGAAGCTATAATACAAACAATGATACTGAATGGTGGTGTCGCATCTAGCATTCAGAATGCATCTGAATTTTCAGGACAGTTTTTAAAAATAGAAATACTTTTCTTGAGATTTGAGTATAAGATCAAGATGGAGTACTTTCTAATTCACAGTTTTGGCACATGATGACTCTTCATTACATTAATTCAAGAAGAAACTGTCCCTGTAATGCATTCTTTTACCCCTTCCCTCCAAAACATTGTTGGCTGAAGCACCCATGTATTCTGGAATTTCAAGGCAAAGCAAAATGCTATCTTGTAATTAAATACTCTAGGTATATATTTATCTTGCTTAATAAGATAAATAGGACTTATAAGGTCCGTTGATTATGAATACATAAATTCTACTCAAGACTTAGCACTAAGCATTTATTAGAACAGATAGTGCACAAATAACATAATATAAAATCTCTGAATTGCTTTTTAAATTACATTTTGGTGGAATCACTGAGAGGACCACTGAGATCCTTCAGTGCTGTGTGAAGTGTGAGCAAATATAATAATTAGAACTGGTTTTCAACCCATCAACCAACCTATATGTAGTCATAGATAGAAGTATACATTACAACTAATATCCTTAAACTTTCTCCATGAATTATAATAAGAAAGGAATACTTTTAAACAATTGCATATCTCTTTATATAGATTAGGAGATGTTTGACCTTTTACACTTATTTGCTCATTAATTTCTTTGGCTTTGTATATTTTGTATAGTTACTTAGACATGTGTGGAAATTAGTCTCTTGGAAAATTATTTCTCTTGGAATAAAGGAGCAACTGCCAGGTTCGAGCAGTCCCTTTAAAAGTGTTGTCAGAACAAATGCATCAGGTCACACAGCAGGTGGTTTATCTCTGTGAAAGCCTAAGCATTAGAACAGAGGAGGCTGCAGACTAGTAATTAAGTATTGATCGATTTATCTAACACATTCCACACATTTCTAAACAAATGCAGCATTATTTTGGATTCTTTGTTTTTAAACCTTGAAATTGGTCAGTGCACTCATTGCAAAAAAAAAAAAGATTACAAATATAAAGTACAGTTTTTACAACTGATTCCCTGATTGTACTTCAACCCAATCAATAAACTTCACAAAATTATTCCATTTTTAGATGTTGTCCCAAAGATCAACAGAATCCCATTTATACCCCCAGTAAGCACTTCTACTTTACACCTTCAGAAATATATATATTAAACATTACTAAACATTCATATACATGAATTTTCTGTTAGAAACATAGCACGATATCCTGCAGAAGAAAAGAGAGAAGTGTAGAGTCACAAAACAAATTACTAAGGGTCACACCACTCATCAGGACACCCAGGTGAGAATATAAATGAGAAATTAAAGTTTTAGAGAATAAGTAAGTGCCTGCCTAAACTGACATTAATGTTTTAAAAAGCAACTAATAGGTTATAACAGAAAAATATAAATAGGACAGTTAAAAGCATTAAAAAAATCAAGACTTAAATAGGTTTGCAAGATAATAATAGCATTTGGTGTTATAGAATTGAAATTCTTGTTTTGCCCAGTGAGGCTTACAGTCATACAGGATTAGGAATGTAGAATTAGGAAAAAGCAATCTGATATCTTTTTCCAAGTTACTAGTGAATTTTTTTATTTTTAAGATTTTATTTATTATTTTTAGAGAGAAGGGATGGGAGAGAGGCAGAGAGGGAGAGAGACATCAATGTCTGGTTGCCCTTCACCTGCCTCCAGCTACAAACCTGGCTGGAGACCTGGCTTGCAACCTGGTTCTGTGCCCTGGCTGGGAATCGAACCCACACCCTTTGAGTTCGCGGGCCTATGCCTTATCCATTGTGCCACCAGCCAGGGCTTTTACTACTGAGTTTTTAGGAGGCAGGAAAATGAGAACAGATGAAAGAATCAAAAAATAAACAAAAAGTATTGTGTATACTTACACTATAGTCTTTTCTCCACTAACAGGATGAAAACATGAATTTAATTTTTACTTACTCGTAAAAGCTAAAATTAAATTATCAAAAATAACCCTATGAACTAATTTAGCTTAGATGTAGGTATAAAAGAAATGATGCAAATAGACATAATTTATTTAAAAAAATGAAACTATGCTATATCTTAATGTTCTTACTTCTATCTTTAGATTGAATTATGAAGGATTGCCCATGTTTCTGAATTATTGTATCCAAACAAAGTACATTCTGTTATCTCTCATTTGGTCCTTAGACACTGCCATTCCTAGCTTTTAAAAATTACTTGCCTTGCCCAATTCACATAGGAGTTATGACACGGCTTTAAAGTGAACCCAGGTACATGTACTTTCAATCTACATTATCTACCATTATGCATGAGGATCTGTATTACTAAGGAGCAAATCACAAATAAGTAAAAATGCTTAGGATGTAGCCCATATTTACTTATGATGGAAGTTTTCTGCTTGTATTATACATTTCCCCTGATGGTTTCAAAAAGGAGAGCCAAAAACAATATAAATATATTGTATTTTGAATGTGCATATAGATTTCTTTTTTCACAAAAATATTAATTTATGACAAAAAATAGTTTGTTCTTTTGTAAAGATGCCATGTTTGTGCATGTATATGTAGAGACATGTCATGTCAGTTTGCCTGGTTAGCCCTTAAGAAAGGTACTGCCAATGTAAATGTGTTTGTCAATAATCATTTCCTTATGTATGTTTCACACATCAGTTTTATATCAATCTTCCAAACATAATGTATACATTTTTTAGACCAAAAATACCTGTAAAAATGTACCCAATCTTGTGTAAAATTAAAATTTTAATTTTGTTCACTGGCTTCATCCAAAGTATTCTTTCTAGTTTGCTTGCATTTTGAAAAATTAAATAATGCAAAGGAAGTGAGACATAAATATGTAGAAGGTTGCCAAGGCAGATATACACTTTAATACAAGGAGAGCATATTGGGAAAAATACATCCTTTTAAAATTTCTAGCTGTAAGAAGCTTATTTGGGGTTATATAAAAACATATAACATAAAAGTTTACATCTTCACCCTTTTTTTTTTTTACTTGAAATCATTTTTTTTAGTTTTCAATTACAGGTGACATATATTATTAGTTTCAAATGTACAACCCAGTGATTAGCCATTATATAACTCACTAAATGATCACCCTGATTAATCTTGTACCCATTTTCACCAGTTATTACAATGTTATTGACTTTATATAGAATGAGATACTCTGAATGCATCATTGAATCCTTTTTAAGATAATGTCATCCTAAATTTCTTCATAACTGAGCCCTTAATTACTAGTGTTATTTCACTTTATTTTACTTTTGCTGTGCCTGCCCTTATTATCTTTTTTTAAAAAATTGAGCATATGTGCCACTTTTATACCTAAAGTCCTTGTAATACCTGGAACATTCCATTTCTGCTTCTTGTTAAGTCAATTGTGACCCTTCTTCTAGGAATCTAGGTCATACATGCTCAAATGTTACTGCACATCAAAATCTCCAGGAAGGAATGTTGAAACAGGTTGCAGGATCTCACCACCCAGAGTTCTGGTTGTTAATAGGTCTGGGGAGGAGTTCAAGAATTTCCATTCTTCAATTTCCTGTGTGCCTCCCAGGGAAACACATTCTGAGAACCACTCTTTTAACCTTCAACTTAAATATGATTTCCTCACAGAAGTTATCCAGGCATCTCAGAGTATTAGATAAAGCCATTCTGTTATATACTCACAACTTTTTCTCTTTTTTTTTTTTCTCTTCCATGATATTAGTTCCTTTTTTATTCTTATTCAAAGTATGTCAGCTCTGTTTATAATCTCTGAGAAACCTATGATTCTACCAGTTTTGTTCTCTACATTTCTATAATTACCTTCCATGTAAAATATTTTGGGTGCTTACAAGCCAACTGAATTTAATCTATCTTGGAAAATTCTCCATATGAAAGTTGAAGTAGAGGAAATGTATGTATTTCAAATTCTTAAGGCCTAAGTTCTTATAAGCAAAACATACAATTTAAAAGTTATGGGTCATAAATGTATAGTATGCCATTTAACAATTTTGCTGATCGTGTTCTCTGTTTAAATAATATCCTGCTTAAGTCATTTATCCTGTGATAAAACATACAAACATGTATATATGCTAGTTAAAATTTAACATTGCAGTGCCTCACACACAAGAATACATTCAAAATGGCTCAAAGACATAAATATTAGACCCAAAACTATAAAAAATCTAAAAGAAACATATGCAGCAAAATTTCAAATACTGCTCTTGGAAATTTTTTATCAAGTATATTTCCCCAGGAAATGAAACAAAAGAAAAATAAATAAATGAGACTACTTCACACTAAGAACTTTTGCACAGCAAAATAAATTATCAACAAAATAAAAAGACAACTCACAGAATGGCAGAACATATTCATCGATACATCTGATAAAGTTAATGTTCCAAATTTATATAGAACTTATAAAACTCAACACCAAAAAAACAAACAACCCAATTTAAAAATGGGCAAAGGACCAAACAGTCATTTCTCCAAGGAGGACATACAGATGGACAATAGACATATGAAAAATTATTCCATATCACTAATCATCAGAGAGATGCAAATTAAAACCTCAATGAGATACCATCTCACACCCTGTCGGAATGGCTATCATCAGTTAATCAATAAACAAATGCTGACAGGATGTTGAGGAAGGGGAACCCTTTTGTGTTGTTGGTAGGAGTACAGACTGATGTAGCTATTATGGAAAGCAGCATGGAGATACCTCAAAATTTTTTTAAATGGTCTTTTTGATCCAATGATCCCACTTCTGGGAATATAACAGAAGGAACCCAAAACACTACTTTGAAAGAAATAAGCACCCCTATGTTCATTGCAACATTATTTACACTTGCCAAGGTATGGAAGCTGCCTAAGCATCCATCAATAGATGAGTAGATAAAACAACTGTGGGACATTTACACAATGGAATACTACTCAGCTGTAAAATAGAAGAAAGTTTTATCCTTTGTGACAGTAAGGACGGACTTGGAGGACATTATGCCAAGTGAAATAAGCCTGTCAGAGAAATTCAAATACCATATGATTGTACTCATATGTGAAGTCTAATGAACAAACTGAACTAACAAGCAACACGGAGACAGACTCATAGAGAGTAGATGATGGCCAGTGCGGTGGTAGTTGGGGAGAGGGAGACTTGAGGAGAAAGGACTCATGGGCATGGACAGTAGCGTGGTGATTGCTAGGGGGAAGGGGAGTATAAGGGGCCTAAATGGTAATATTAGATAAAAGATACAATAAAGATTAAATTTAAAAATAAGTAAGTGTTGTATAAATTGAGGTGGTACTTAAGGGTATCCTTGTATTATTCTGAAGTATTCATCTCTACAGTTACTAATTAAAAGTTTATATTTCATGGGCATGTAATTTTGCCCGTTATTCTTTTGGTTTTCTTTTTATTATAGTATGTAGCTTAAATTTGAAATAAAATCCATACTAATGATAAAATAGGGAGCCATATGCTTATATAATGAACTAAAATGATGTGTGGGGGTGAAGGGGAAGATTAAAAGAATTTAAAATTATTATGTTCCTTTTACTGCAGTTTATCTTATACAATACTGTGAGAGTAATCTCCCCATTCTCCAAATGAGTTGTCCACTCAAACTTTTTGACCAAAATAAACCATACATTTTCATGGAGATTTACAAAGCAGGGCACTTTATCTCCAACATATTTTAAAAACATTCTCTCTTGTGTACTCCCATTTATGCATTCTAAAGAGCAGTAAAAATCTGTAACACTCACCATTTACAATGATACTTCTCATTTGCATTTTGTGTCTTTACTTAGGGTCCAGCTACCTTCCTAGATTATTCACCACATGTATCACATCTGGTAATAACCTCTCATCAAGGACTCAACAAATGTCACATTGATCACATCTTTTCTGATCTCAGAAACTAGCAATACTCCTAGTGCTTTAGGGCATTTCTACCTAGAATTTTAATTATTTATATGTATGCCGAGAGAATCTTTTAGAGTATAACTTCAATGACAGTATCTTAAAGTATTCTACTATCCATCCCATTACTTTTGAAAGTATATGATCTTAATCTATTGTACATAGGCAAATCCATGCATGATAAGAATCCATGGAAATATTAAGTGCTAGATAAGGCTATGTAGAATGCAGGAAGCCTTGAAGCACCTCCTTAGCTAGCATTGCAATATTTTCTTAAAGGATTGTGTGTTCAAGTTCATGTATTATAATTACTAATAAAAGGTAATAAGGTTAAACATTTTCATTTTAAAAATTCTCAGAAAAAATTTAAAGCATATCTTAGAAAAATAATAATTTCATCATAGTTTTTTATACAAAGATTATTAAAAATTAACATTAAAAATATATATTTCATCGCTGTTTCTGATTTTTAAAACTTAAGTCCACAAACAAATGAGAAGATTTTGTTTGTTATTTTGAGGATATTAAATCACTGAGAAAAAAATGGTTATCTTTTTCCAATAAACATAAAATATGATGCTGAATTTCATATCCAAAGTTTCTAACTTTATGAATGTGTTTTGGTGCAACATCATTTGCGGAATGACTTAGTTTATTAAGAGTGGCTTACTTGCCCAAACTGGTAAGATAGCATTAGTGAGAATGTAAAACAATTTGATAATGTTCTATGGAAAAACTATAAATGTAAAAATATTATATGATATTAATCATATTCATTATTTGCCATAAAATTGATACCTTGCATGAAGTTGGAGAATTATATTCTGTTCCTAATTTTAATATTTTCTTTATATTTTAAATACTAAAGGGTTTGCTTGTAATTTGTGATTTGTTTGCAACCATTAATTATCCTACTTTCAATCTTGGAATTTGAGTATTATTATTTTATTACTTTTATTTTATTTAAAAAATATTTTTTTAAATATTTTATTATTTTTAGAGCAAGGGGAAGGGAGAGACGCAGAGAGGGAGAGACACATCAATATGTGGTTGTCTTTTTCACCTGCCTCCAGCTACAGGCCTGGCTGGAGACCTGACTTGCAACCTCATTAATGTGCCCTGGCTGTGGATTCGAACCAGTTACCTTTGGGTTCATAGGCCGGCACCTTATCCACCAGTCAGGGCTTATTTTATTACTTTTAAAAAGTATATATTTAACAGATATTCCCAGAACATTAATTTTAATATGCTTATAAACATAAAAAATAAAAAGGGTTATTTCATGACTATTTGGTGACTCAAATATGTTTTTATTAAGTAAACATTTTAAAAATTGATATTTTTCCTTAAGACAAATGACATTTCAAATATTGACAATGAAAATTATTTTTTTCAATGAAATACTTTTTCCAAATACATGCTTTCTTTCAAACACCTAATTAGTTTACATGATCAAAAGGAAACCTTCTCATGTGCCTATTTGAGAAAGGTTACATTTATCTCTAGGTTAGATAAGAGTTACTTTATATGAAAAAGCTAAGGATTTGGAGATAATTTTTTCCTTTCAGTAATCCTTCACTACAAAAAAGAAAAAGAAAATGAAAGAAAAAGAAAATTTTTTGAAGCAAAGGCAACATTTTCTGGAAATCCCTGAGGATTATTGTTACCTTGGACTCAACTGACTCATCAGTGATCATTTTAGCTGTCAATGACCTATAGATGACATTTGTATCTAATTAATTAGATGTCTTCTTTTGAATGAAATAGTGCATTGTGCATAATTAAAAGAGACATCAAGGTTGGAGCCTTTGGCTCGTTAATTTAATGGAGTTAGCCTATGGCATTTATATTAGTGGTGATGTTATTTTATTTGCAATTAACAGTTCTGTACATGAAATGTTAATTCATAATAAAAACATCAATCTTAAGCACAGCATAATTCAGAGGAAATTTTAAATTCAGTTGTTTGGCATGTATCCTTGTCAATTATTCTGTTGCTAGGAAATGAAAACTTGAGACAATGTTTTTGAATCACACTGCATAACTATTGATAATAGCATGTCTCTCCTATCACAGAGGGTAACATGTGCTGACTTCTCAACAATGATGTTGGCCCAAGGTGTAAGCATGTGACACAATCCAGATATGTCTGTGTCCTTCCCAAGAAATTTTCAAATTGTTTTGAGGACAAAGTACCTTTTTCCTCTTTGATCATAAAACTGTAAGAATAGAAGCCTAAAGAAGCAGCCTCGCTGACCTGAGATCATGAAATCATCGAGGAGAAGCAGAGATGAGAAAATAAAATCCCTGATTTCATTAACAACCTTGAGCTAGCTATTTCTATGACTAATAACTTAACTGTAATAGCATAAACAATAAAATATTTTAAAAGACTGACATTTTATTTTGTTTTGCTGCTTTTTAATTAAGAAATACAATTTCTGTTGTTTTGATTTCTTAGAATTGGATTTCTGTTAATTGGAATTGAAATAGTTCTAATTATACAAGATAGATTTCATTATCATAGAAATTCACTGTAAACTAATGCAGAAAAAAGTAATTAAAGATAAAAACAAATAGGGAATAGCATTGTATTATAAATTAATCTTATATAATTTTATTATATAGAGAGTTTATTATTGTTCCCATTACATAGAAGAGTTTTGGTACCTGTGAAACTATGTGACACATGAAACTTTGTGTTATATGATTGAAAACTAATTCCATTTGACTTCAAAATCCACAGGGTATCTAGAATACTATAAAGAGTTGCAAAGTAAAATTTTTAAAAAATGTGTTAGATCTAGTAGAATAGCTACTATAAAGTGTGTATGAGTGTGTGTTATAGTATGTATGCATATATGTATATATATGTATATGTACTTATATACATACATACTATAACACATATATACATATATACATATATATGTGTATACATACTATAACACACACACTCATACACACTTACTTTATATATATATGTGTGTGTATGTATGAAAAATACATAGATGATATTAAATGAGAGGCATTCATTTCTTGTTCTGTTTAATTTGGGCTAGCCTTTGCATAAAAATAGCTATTTGGATTTTTCAATCTTACCTCATTTGTGAAGCTTGGACTGAAAGCTGGAATATGTGTGTTTGATGGTGCTTATAACTGAAAAGAGAAAAAATAGAATACATTATCAATCTGCACCAGCAGCAATTTGAACTCATTCAACACGGGGACAAACCATTTTATATGCACCAAAAGTCATACACTATTAACATATTTAAACATTATCAATGAAATATGCTTAGCTTACTTGGAAAATGGTGCTGTGTCATACTTGGAAAAATATTTTAACTAGAATATTAATAAGAAATAATTACTTAAACTAGGTAAAGCTTTAAATGTATAAATTTCAGATACCTGCAGAATGAATGTACATGGAAAGTATCATTCCTGGAATAAAGAAACTTGCATACCATCAATATAGAGTCAGCATTTCTGAGATAAGGCCCAAAGTAATCCTTATAAAAATGACCAAAATGACTGTAAAAATCATAATTTCTTCTATAAATAATAAACAAATAATATGAAATCTCAGTATTGAGTTTATTTAAGTTCATAATTTACATAGTGTGTGAACCCTGTCAAGGTTCTTAATTACCATGAACCCCAGTCTCTTATTGAATAGTATCTCTTTTACAGGTTGCGCAAAAATTCTAACAATGTGTGAAAACCATTAGGCCCAATTGTTTCCTGCTCAACAAATTATTCATTAAAACTTAATTTCTATTATCAGTTTTTTTGTTTTGTTTTGTTTTAAATTTTCAGAAAGAAGGGCAGGGAGGGAGGAAGAAAGGGAGAGAAGTAGCATCAATGTAAGGTTGCCTTTCACCTGCCTCCAGCTACTGATCTGGCTGGAGACCTGGCTTGCAACCTGGTTAGGTGCCTTGGCTGAGAATCAAATCAGCGACCTTTGGGTTTGCAGTCTGGTGCCAATCCATTGAGCCACACCAGCCAGGGATTATTATCAGTTTTTATATAGATACTTGTGGTCAATGAAATTGTTTAATATTTGGTGATTCACTGAAGACTTATTTTCAAGTAATCAATTGCTTATTAATATCAAGTATATAAATTTATGACTAATCATGAGTTTGAGGCCTTGCAAATAAATGATTGTCAGTAGAATTCAGAGGGTAGTACGGCTTAAGTTTCATTTGGGTCTTTAATATGCCCAAATATTCTATAATAACTATCAAAGCAAAGGTAGCACTGGAAAGTTAAATAAGAGTTTTTCCATGGCTATTACAATAAGAAAGAGACCAGAGTGTGGCCTGAATTCAACTACACAGGAGGGGCAGGAGAAGTTTTAAGAGCTGGGGTGGAGGGGCGTGTATGCCATCTATGTTTGCTAATTGGCCTTACCCAGACATTTCAGGACAGGAGGATGTTTTCCTCCCTGGAGCAAGACCGTCATGTAAGTCAGGCTTCTACCCTCGCAGAGAAACTAGCAGCTAAGGATGCTATACTTCAGAATGATGGTTCCCAGGTTTTTGTCAACATCATTTCTGGGTTATAGAACTGGCAAGAGGCTTTTTGAGAGTTTACATACACTCTAAAAGAATGGAGAAAATAATTATAATTACAAGTTTTCTAAAATAAAGAATCAAAGAAATGGAAGAGGAGACACCTACGAGGCTAGGTCCTCTAGATTCTGTAAGAGCTGTTATGGGAGGGAGGCGATGGTCCTAATGGCAGCAAGACACCTGTCAAAGGCTTAGTCAGGCTGAGGGAACTATTGGGTTGGCCAAGAAGTTCCTTTGTTTTTGTCTACATGATGGCTCTAGTAATGTTTAGTTGTCTTCAATTTCCCTCAAAACAATTTTGTTAGATTGCATTTTGACAGCTGTCAGATCAGCCTACATTTAAAAAGTATCAAATTGATGTATTTTTGTGTAGCTATTTTAATATTGAGGATGGGAGAAAATAAGCAACATTTTCAGCATATTATGCCTTATTGTTTCAATAAAAAGTAAAAATGCAACTAAAAAAAAAAAAATGTGTGCAGTATGGAGAAGGGGCTATGACTGATCCAACATGTCAGGAGTGGTTTACAAAGGTCTGTCCTGGAGTGTGCTCTAGATAATGTTTCACGGTCAGGTAGACTAGTTGCAGTTGACAGAGGTCAAATCGAGACATTGAGAACAAGCAACATTATACCTCATGAGAGACAGCTGACATAACCAAATCAATAAAGTTATTGGTGAAAATGAAAAATGGTGCCTTTTATTTTACAGGAAAAAAAAACATACAGACTTTTCGGTGAAACAGATATTAAGGCTGTCCTGGACATTATCTCTTGGAGTTTGTTTAAAATTCAAGGGTATGCTCATTTTAACATTCTGGCAACTTCTATTGTTGGTAAGTAGAAAACAACCTTAAATTCAAATTCAAAACAATACAAAGCATTTCTGAGGTTCTGAATGCTAAAAAGGCAAAACTAAATGTCTCATTATCATATTCATAAATTCTTCTATTTTATAATTTATTATTTGGTGTCCATGGATTTGTCACTAGCATGTATAATCGTAGTTAACTAAATTAAACATGCCCTGATAAGTTTCATTGTAAAAATACTGTTTTCAATCTAAATCTTACTTGTCATCATAAGTTGGAAAATCAATATATACTAATTTACAGTAGAAAAATTTGAAAATGTCATAGACATGTGGGTAAATTTTAATTAAGTAAACAAACTCATTCACTATAAAACACTATATATAGTACATAGGAGTATCATTATAACTTTGATATATTAGAGTTTGCTGTCAAATGATTCATTATGTATAAAATAATTAATTCAATTAAAACAAAGAAAAAACATTTCTTTATAAGTTGCTAAAGATTTTTCTTATGCTCCACAAGAAAAATTCCCCATATTAGTAACTTTCAGGCCAGTTTCCTAAATGTGGAAGAGGAGTTGATGCAAATAATAATGGCTGACAGATGAGGTAACATTTCTCTAGAAAATAGCATTGCCTTTCAAACAAATAATTTGTTCCTTGCTAATTTGTTTAGTATACATAAAAATCATTAGTATTAATTAAATTTCTATAAATGTGACTATATATATTTATTAATGCATTTATTTTATAAACAATATTTGAGTTCCAATCTACATTAAGCAATATAAGAGGTGCTGATGGAGAGTGCTGAAAAACAAATTATGTCATATTAAATAATGATTTTGTTCAAGATTTTATTTATTTATTTGTTTGTTTGTTTATAAAGATGTTACTTATTATTTTTAGAAAGAGGGGAAGGGAGAGAGGCAGACAGGAAGAGAGGAAGAGAGACATCAATTCATGGTTGCCTTTCACCTGCCTCCAGCTACAGACCTGGCTGGAGACCTGGCTTGCAACCTGGTTATGTGACCTGGCTGGGGATCAAACCAGCGACCTTTGGGTTCTCAGGCTGGTGCCTTATCCATTGTGCTACCAGCCAGGACTTATTTGTTTATTTTTAGAGAGCAGACAGGGAGAGAGGAAGAGAGGGAGAGAAACATCAATGTGTGCTTGCCTCTTGCACATCCCTAACCGGAGACCTGACCTGCAACCCAGGCATGTGCCCTGACTGGGAACTGAACTAGCAACTCTTTGGTTCACAGGCTGGCACTCAATCCACTGAGCCATACCAGCCAGGGCTAAAGAGTGTTCTAGTTTATAAAACTCAGTTGTCTTTAAATATATCCAAATTAAGACTCAATGATTGACAACTTTTTTTGAGAACTACAAAAAGAAAAAAGGAGTGGAAATATTTCTAAATTTTTTAAGTAGATTCAATAGATCAGGCAGAATTAGTGTTGTGACCATTTAAAGCCTAAGTATAGTATTTAATTCCGATAATTTATTGCCATGAAGAACATACACGCTTCTCCTATAGCAATGTCTACATTAAAATATTGGTAGAAATATGAGTGAAATCCTATAGATAACAGCTGCAATCGCTTTTATAGAACTGAGTCATACATGTTTTGAAGATTTTCATTCCTTGAATTGACACAGCTAGCTAAACTTTCAGTTTTACCAAGTAAATACCTATTTCTATTCCTTCATATTCAAGGAAGTAAACACCTAAAAAGCATGTAGTGGAAACCTTATGAACAAACTCTTGCCCAAAGGTTATAATAAAGTACATAGCACTTCTCTCTGGGAAAAAAGGAAATATTTCATTTCAGTATACGACAACCAAGGACTTCCCTATTCAGGTATTTTTAGCACCAATGCCTCTGTAAATGTAGATAAAGGTGGCCTTCCTTAATGAGCAGATTCAAAAAATAAAAATCCACATAAAGCAAGCTACACAATTTCCCCCACTTTACTCAGGGGAGGAATACAGTTAAAATGGACAAATGTATTTTCAGTAGGAGTGAAGCTTTACATCTCCCCTGCTACTTCCACCACCCCTGGATATATTTTTTTGCCACAAATAGGTGAAGCATGTCTTTGCCGGTCCCTTTAGTGACATCTCCCAGAGCGTGCAAACACAACCATCCCCAGTAATTGCCACTGAACTGTGACTGGGGCCTGCTGCTTCACTCTGCACTTCTGTAATTTTACTGTTTGTTTGCAGAGAGCTAAGAAAGCTTTGTGGATGTCTCTTCTGCGTTGTCCCAGAATGAATGGGATTTTTATAAACTACATTTTCCACTCTTGACATTGGGATATGGCAGGTTAACTAAATGGATTTGATCTTTCTGACAGTTGACAGTGCCACAGATGTGAATTCTGTACCCATTCGCCTATAAGAGTTCTGTGGATTTCTAGACCACGTTAAAGTTAGATTAAAAAAAATAATAATAAGCAGGACACATGGAGACTTCAGAATGCACAGTTAAGCTGTGGGTTATTTCAATTATTGCAGCCTAAAACTTGCCTCGTACACTTATCTCCATTCTGAATGTTGAGAATAATAAATTGATTTTTACTTCACAAAAATAAACACAATATATCATGGAATCTGAACATGGCTAAAATATGATATTCGCTTACAAAATATTTACCAAAATAAGCTTCAATGATATTCATATGCTTTTACTATATCATTTAACTTGTATTTGTATTTTAATCAAATGTGAATATTTCCTGTTATTACCATCCCTTTTTCATAGAAATTCTGAGGTACTATTATGATTATTAATCCTAATTACTAATGGATTATGAAATGATCTCTATAGTTGATACTTATCATCTTTTTCACTATAAAAGGGGTATACCACCTATCTCTCCAATCTAATTTAATGGATTAATTTATATCTGGGCTCTAATTCCCTAAGCCTATGAACTTCCATGACCCCTACATAGTCCAAGTATTAGTAGAGTGTTTGGCACACAAAAGAGATCAATGAGGGTTTACCAAATTGAAGTAAATGCACTGACTTGGGAATGTAGAACGGACCTTCAAAAAGCTGTGAGCTTTAGTAAAAATCATTAGATTCAAACTTCATTTCCGTTGTCACAAAGGGTATATTTTTTAATTATGGCCAAGTAGTATTCCATTGTGCAAATGTACCATAGTATTTTATCCTTTGCAGCAGCATAAATAGACCTGCATAACATTATCTAAGGGAAATAAGCCAGTGAGAGAAAGAAAAATACCATGTGATTTCATTCATATGTGGAATTTAATGACCAAACTCCACAAGCAAAACAGAGACAGACTCGGAGATAGAGAGTAGGATGACAGCTATTGGGGTGTGGTAAAGGTGGAGAGATTAGAGATTGAGCAAAAAGAAAAAGACTCATGGACATGGACAACAGTGAGGTGATGGTGGCAGGGAGGGCAGGGAATGGAAGAGAGTGTAGGGGGAATAAAAGGTAATGGAAAAAATACAATAAAAATTTTAAATAATTTAAAAATGTATTCCTCCTTTATAATAGTTATACCATTGCAAGAAGTAATTTTAAATGTGTTATAACAATATATGTTATTTGTGCAATAGGTTAGTTTTGTTCATTCTACTTACGCTGCTGCTCAGTTGGTTTACCAGAAAGACAACCTGAATTCTGAACAGAAGAGCTCAGCCTCCCACAATCAACAATTAGGTCGTGCAAGGCATTGGACATGCCTGGTGAGTTGCAAGGTCATTCAAACACTAGACATTTTATATCACTACCTGGATAAGTAGATGTACTTCCTCCAAGGGCAGCTTTCAGAATGTTACAGATAAACATCTTGAACAGGCACCTGAGCCTGGGATGTAATCTTCATTTCTGACTACCATTGCCCTGACAATATAAATGCAGAGTGTATGCAGGCACACATTTTTACATATTCTAACTCACAGTTAGAAATGCTCTTATTTGGATAACCCAGACAGAAGTCCTTTATTTATTAACTTAATTTAATTTATTTATTATCCTTGATTTATTTAAAGACGTTATTCATTATTTTCAGAGAGAAGGGCAGGGAGGGAGGAAAAAAAGAGAGAAGCATCAATGTATGGTTGCCTTTCGCCTGCCTCAGGGTCCATTCTTAAAAATAAATATTAAAATGTTTGTTTTCTAACCACATTAGTTTTTCTGCTTCTTAAGAGTCCCACTATAATCCTGTAGCCCCACATTTCCAACTCCCTCACCCTCCTACCGCCACCCTTTGCCTCTCTGCCTCTGGTATCATTTACGTCCAATCCAAATTTAACACTGCCTGCAAAATGATCTTTCTAAAAATGTCAATTTGTTTAGGTCACAGTTCTATTTAGGTCTTTTCTTTTGGTTCACCTTCCATACACAAAATACAGAACATAGTACAAAATACCTCCAATGGTCTAGCTGTTGCCTATCTTCCCAGTTTCTTTTCCCCAATATTCTATTCTTGAGTACAAAATCACTGGCAACGCATTGCACGCCTTTATACATCAGTCAGAAACTTCCCTCCTCAAAAGCCCACCTCTTCCTACTGGCCTCTTTTGAATCATCCTCTGAATCACATGAAGGGTCATCATTCCAGGAAGAATATGTCTTACACACTGAATGAATGATCCCTACTTTTACAAAATTCATATTCCAATCTCTGCTTTAGCATTTTCCATAATGAAATGACTAGCTATGTGTTAACTGTCTATCTCCCTAGGAAAATAGTGGAGAGAGAATTAATAGGAAGCTTGAGCCATGTTAATCCTCTTATTTCCAGACACCATCACAGACTCCAGCACATGATAACATTAGTGATTTAGTTGAACATACAAGCTAAATAACTATAAAAGTTTGACTTAGGTAAATCAGAGGATATAAGATAATAACTAAATAATGAAATGCTGACTATGAATACATGAATCTAGATTTGTGGTTAATATTTTTCATATTTTTTCTTTGTGAGGAAATTGTATTCTCTGTAATTCTCTATTTCTCATGCTGTCCTTTTTTTGTGACAAGTCTTTTTTCCTCTTCCTCCTCTTTCTCTTCCAATCCCTCCTACTTCCTTGTATTTCAATCAGAACATTTCCATAATCATAATTTCTTTGCATTTTTTTCCTCTTCTGACATTCTTTCCAGTTGTTGTAAAGTCCTGGAACTTCACATTGCATCTCTATTACCAAATCACACAGCTATACAACATATTAAGTCTTATGCTTCTCCTGATTCTAAACTCCCATTGATTACAATCTAAATTTTAGACTGGTAACACAAACTCAGACTACTGACACTGTTTTCATTCTGTCCTTGGAAAATGTTACAGTGCACCTCAGGAGTCAGGTAGTGTCTTAATCAAACCCTGACTCTACTACCATTTGTCTGCTCTACAGTGTGAGTGGACTCACTTAACTTTTCCGTGCTGTGGCATTCTTACCTGTATAATGGGTATTATAGTATACTTACTTTTTCATTCTATATTAAAAATTCAGTGAAGCCATGTTTGTAAACATCTTAGCTTAAAACAGTGCCCTCAACGTGTCTCTATTAGCTGTAGTGTTGTCCTATAACCTGAATTCACAGGTTTGATGCCCAGTCAGGACATCTGACTGGGTTGCAGGTTTGGTCCCTGGAGAGGCATATGCAAGAGAAAACAGATCAATGTTTCTCTCTCACATTCATATTTCTCTCCCAGTTTCTCTCCCTCCCTTCCCTTCTCTCTAAAATCAATGGGCATGTCCTGGGGTGAGGATTTTAAAAATGTAGTACAAGGATAGTTCTTAGTAACTGACAGGCAATATTATTGAAAGTGGCTGACTTGCCAGTTTCTGTTAGTGAACTCCCCATCCTTGTAGTCATTGAATACTGGAGTTTTCATGGGCTCCTTTTTCTCCCTGCTCCATATATTCTGTTAATTGACAATTACTATTGATTCTGTATCAAAAATAACTTGCTTATGTATGTTTATGTTTTATTTTTCAAATGAATCATTCAAATTCAATAATAAATATTTTTATTTATTATTTCCACATGGCTTCTCACCCCTTTTCCATCTTGCATGCTCCAGAACTGCTACTGAATCAGTTCTAACTCCTTAGTCAATTAATTTAGACATTCGATTTCTAGCCACAACCTGCATTTCCATGCATCCCAGGAACTGTATATGTAGCCTATATCCTACATATAGTGTGTGCATAAGACTAGAGTACAGCCAAATTCAACTAACCAATTTTACTTCAAAATACCACCTTTTTTTGATAGATCTACTCAATGCCCTTTTATCTTATTCTTTTACAATGTCTGCCTGTCACAATTCCCTTTACCTCATCAGTAAAATGAAGGGGTAGAAGGAGAGGATACTAAAAGGCCTTTTTGGCCCTGTCTGATGTAGGTCAGTGGATAGACACCAGCCTGCAAACCCAAGTGTTCAATTCCCAGCCAGGGCACAGACTCAGGTTGCAAGCCAGGTCTCCAGCCATGTCCCCAGCTGGAGGCAGGTGAAAGGCAACCATATAAAGGCAACTAATAAATAAAGTTTTTAAATAAATAAATAATAAACATGCCTTTTTGTCTGTGAAATTCTATGGTTCTATGGAAAAGTCATTTCTTTCTTATTATCCATTTTAAGTGCAACCAACACTATCAAGTCTTTAATGTTCCCACTAGTTGCAAATGTGTTTTTGTGGCACAAGCTTTTGGGTAGGACCAGATGAATTTTAACAAAGCTTTGCATCATATAGCTTGCTGACTTTGGCTAAAGCCTCTATGGCTCTCACTCTCACCTGCAGTTGTCTCATCAAAAAAAGGGACTAATAATATGATTGCCATCACAAATTGCTGCAACTTGTCAAAAATAATTAATGAATTAATTGGTATAGATCTAGAAAATATATTGTGTAGATGAAACATGAAATTGATGAGCAATGGAATCCCAGACATTACTAAACAATTGTCCTGACTCAGACTTAGGTTCAACCATCCACTAGTTGCATGACATTGGATTTGGTACTTAGATACTCTATGTTCTTGATTCTTTATCTGTATATATAATGATATCTACCTCTCAGGTTACTAAAGGCAAAAAATAATTTTATACTTTTTATTGCTTCATTAAAAATAGTTTATTTTTAATAGCACCTGGGACCCAATAAGATAATATACATGATTTACATATAAAAATAATCCATTACCTATCTCATATAACACTATAACCTATTAAAGCTACACCAAAACAATCTAAAGTTGGTAAATTTTATTTTTAAAATTACTTTATGAGACTTATTTTTTAACTATTTGTTTTCTCAACCCAGGCAACACAACCCTCTTGCACACAGGCTGTGGGTACCATGTGGTCGGTCTCCCAGCGCCTCATTCTTCAGGTTTGCTCTAGTTCAGTGGTAATGCGTTAGCTCCAATGTATTTCAGATTAAGAGAGCACATACTACATTCTTGGCCCTGCAAGACTATGTCAACACCACTTCCTTCCAATTCTGACTTATTAACAAAATCAATTGTTGACTACTTCCTAGGTGCCACACATTACTCTTGTTTTACTTAGAATATCTTCGTATGTTTTCCCCCCAGAATTCTAAGACATGAAAAGAACACAATTCAGAAAATAAATGACAGCCTCATGAATACAAAAGAAAAAAAAAAAAAAGAAAGAAAATAAAAGCAACTGAAAAAGCCCTAAAACATAAAAGCAAATGTTCAACTAAGGAGCACTTAAATTGAATTCTCAGCCTGTCCTTTTAAATCAGAGTCCTGTTACCATGATCTTTGGAGAAATTTTAATAGGCAGAACTCCTCTGCTAAGGGCCTGGACAACAGTTTGGAAAGATCAAGGGGACACAGCACTAGATAGGATGACTCTGATCTGATTATAGAACTTGACTTTTTTGTCCTTAGTTCTGAGGCACTCTCATTTCCTGTAAACACCATTAATTTTATGAAAGATGCTTAATCATTAAAATTAGAAAAATTCTCTAATGAGATGGAAAAGTTTAAGGGTAAAAATCAGAGGAATAAAAGGTCAGTGTGACTTCAGACTGGCAGAAAAATCGGGAAAAGCATTCAATGCAGCCCAGTCTTTGTCCTCTGGTGCCTCTAATGGTGCTCTCTCAGTGCCACGCAGGCCACTTTAGAATTTTTTTACTGAAGTGAAGCAGTATTTAATATGAAATTGTTGAAGCCATACTTTAAAAGACAAAATAGGCATTTCTCTTTTTAATCAGCCCACTTCATGTTTTCTCTTTTATGTGTTGCTTTTAGAGACAGGTCCTTCAGGAGGTAATTAGATGATTAATATAGGCTCTATTTTTTTTTTAAAGAAAAGTTCTTTAAAAATTAATAAAAATAATTAAACATGGAAAAATCTATTTCCAAGGAGATTTGGAGAAATACTTCTGTTTTCAGGTAATCTTTCAATGTTCAAATGGCTTCCATTTTATAAGTAACTCTAATGAAATGAAAACAGGCACACGATAATTTTAATAAAATAAAATGGGATATTATTTCTCTTTTAAAGTAATTCTTTAACTCTCTTTTATAAGTAAACTCTGTGTATTTAAATTTAGTCAACCCTCAATTCCCAGTAATATTGCCTTTATCAGACCCGTATTATTTTTCTTAATATACGATGAAAAAAGGTTATTGTCACTTGGATGTCAAACAATGTTATTCACATTTGGAGTTTCGAATATCCACATTTTCCTGTGAGGTACAATATAGAGGAATGGTCTTGGGAGAGATACAGTCTAAGGAAAGTGCAAATCAGAGCCTGCAACACTGAGGTTAAAGGGTGGGATCCAAGAGTTTCACACATTCCTTCATTGGATATGCCCCAGGTGCGTGGCTGAGGGAAAGGTGAGATGGAAAAGCACTCACTTGATCAGTTGGAAATGTAAAACAGAAGAGGCTTTTGTGAGTCAGGCGACAGGCTTCGTCCATTAGGATTTGATGCATAGTACTTCTCTAGCTCTGCCATGGTCATTTTCTTTTGAACTGGAACTCAATTTGGGAAGGAGAAATAGCTGAAGGACAGGATGTCAGAGAGGCTGGAAAAACAGAATGACACAGACTCTTCCTACATAGGAAAGCCACGGCGGAACTGCACTCATCGGATTCCTTCCAGATCGCCACCAAACCTCTCTTCCAGGACCTTTGATGTACAGACACCAGCAACTTTACGCAGCCAAACTTCATGAAATCACAAACGCAGCACAAAAGCATGTACTTTTTTTGTAAGCAGTCGAATGCAGATTGTACTGAAAGTCGGTTCAGGGAGCTTGGCTTTAAAAATGAATGTTGTGAGTCAGACAAACACAGCTAAAACTTCGGGAACCCAGAAACTTATTTTTCAGGTGTAAGCACTCTGCACTTTTAAGCAGCGTGGCTCTGGAATGCAGGAGATGGTTCCTGGGGGCAGAACAAGGAGCTGGTGGGCCTGGTATTCTCTTTGTCAGGAAATTTTCTAACATTAAAGCTCCGCCATGCAGAAAAATGGTGGATTTAATATTCTGTTTGATTTCTCATGTGTGTAGTTTTTGCTATGCCCACACTACAAGTTTGTTTCTTTTTTCTTTTGAAAGGCTCTCTAAGACTATCTAAAGTCTCTTATGTGACCTGAATAAATGGTTCCATTGCTTTCTTACTTGATAGGTTTTCCTCACTTAAAAATTTTGATGAAGTGGTCTTTAGACCCTTAATCCCCCCAGGAGCTTTGTTCCAATCTCTCCATTACTCACCATCTATTAACTTCCCACCCTCTTAGCTCCTGGAGTGTTTCTCATTTTCTCAGTCCTTAATCCTCCACTGGAGAGGTATTCTTGCTTTGCAGACATCCAAATTATGTCATTCATATTGAATCTTTCCCTGGAGAGGATAGAATAGATTTACAGAAAACATGGAGTCTGGTACATAGGAGACTCTCTCCCTAGAACTCCTACTCTATGTAGCGCTGAAGTCATTAGACTCTCTGCTTGTGTCCTCCCCACTGTTCTGGGGTGGCTTCAAACAGGACTCCCCACAATGAATATTCCACTGTCATAAGCAGTGCACAGGGAGCAAGAAGTAAAATGGTTCTCCATTTAAACACAAGATTTTACAAAGAATTTGGCAGATATTAAAAAGAGACCTTTTCTTTCTTTCTTTCTTTCTTTTTTTTTTTTTTTTTTAAGATTTTAATTCAGTATTGTTAGAGAGAATGGCAGGGATGGAGGGAGAAAGGGTGAGAAACATCAATGTATGGTTATCTTTCATCTGCCTCCAGCTACAGACTTGGCTGGAGACCTGACTTACAACCTGGTTATGTGCCCTGATTGGGAATGGAACAAAAAGAGGCCTTTTCTTACAGTCACAGTTAGGAAGTCACACATAAGAACTTATCTTTGAAAAAATATAAGGTCTGTCCCGAAAGTATCTAGCCAATGTCAATATAATTAAAACAGTTTGGTACTTTCAGAACAGACCTAGTATGATAGGAAAAAAAAAAAAAAAAAAAAGCATTTTATTATCACTCCATTCTACTTCCTGTACAACTTAACATTCTGCGTTTTCCCAGAAGACTACTCCATAAAACAAATACCACACCTTCTCAATTCAGATAAGTTTGAGTTCTTGTTAAATGCTTGGTGCGAGGGATTGAATGGTGTACATGCATTAGGTAAATACGCAAACATGTAGATTCTGGAGATGAGGTTACTTGATCTCTTACGGGAAGCTCTGTTTTCTGGTTACCAATAATCTTTCAGTAGACTATTTAGAATTGACTCTTTTGCCCCATGTTCTAACCATATATGTATATATTTTCTTTTTCCTTTAAACATTTCCTACAAATCTCAATTTCTCTCTCTCTCTCCTTCTCCCTCCCCCCTTTTTCTCTCCCCTATATTTCTCACAGAAATCTGATAACCTAACCTGACCCAAGGTGATAAGAAATGATAGTGCCAATGTTTACCTCAGTGTGTTATTTTAACTTTTTTAATAAGGTAATCTAAAGAATAATAAAGCATATTTAACTATTTTTCCTTTTGTTATTAGACTCTATTTTGAAGCACCATTTCTCCAACATTAGAAATAGGACATCACTCACCATGAGGAACTAGTTTCTCACAGTATAAGTATTCATGACTGAAAAAAAAAAACCTTCCCCTTTGAAACTCTTCAAACCTAAACTTGTTAAATCTTCATACTGAAATTTTAGAATTTTCTGAGAGTTTTCACACTTTTTACAAAAGTGAAATTGATTCACTAATCATGGATTACCAAAATATATAAATTGGGGTTAAAGAGCCAGGTAAATTTACATCTAATATGATCTAGATCTATTGTGGGTTAAAAAAACCCAACACATAACTATTTAGCAGGAAAACGAAACAAAACAAAAATATAAGCTGCCAGATTGCCTTCACTGGCTTTCAAAGATCAGCCTCAAAGGATCAAGTATCTCATTTTTTAAAACATAACAGTACCATACATGGTGAAAACCACACAAGTTTGTTAAGTAGAACTAAATCCGTAGGAAAGAAATGTTTTTTTTTGTTTGTTTGTTTTTTTATATCAACGCTTTCACTTGTCTTGGAGGCTACCTAAAAAGTTATATAGCATGAAAATTTAATACTAGGAAGTGAAACTTGGAAAACATGTATCTGACAGTGTGGTTGGCATTTCAAAGAGGCTAAAAGCAACAATTTTATTCAGAAGCTCAGTTTAGTGGTGAGCAGCCTAGGACTTTGAAGGCTAAATAGGAAGGCTCATCCTAGGTGGACTTCTTTTCTTTCCTTTTCTTTTCTCCAGGATCCAAATGGGACACTTGAAATATCTACTGAGTCGTGATACTTGAAATACGTGCAAGTCGTTCATCTAAACAGCAGTGCATCATTACAAGAGCTAATTGCTCATTATTTTTGCAGTCCAGGTTTAAAAAAAAGAAGAAGAAGAAGAAGACATGAAAGATTTCTCAGAGGGTTTGTGTTTCAGTTTTGAAACCTGGGGTGAAAGGACTGAGATTCTGATCCATTGTGAGAGCTGACTAGCAAATAGAGCTGCTGCAAACACCCACTGAGCCCCAAAGAATGCAAACCTACTGTGTCAGCAGTTGTATCACATGCACATGAATGAACTTTCAGAATGACCGCTTTATTATGTGTATCTAAAAATGAGACCAACCCATATGCCTGCGGTTCGGGTCTTCAGAAATGAGGATGCATGTTACCTTATTTTAGAAGGGTAGAACGGATGGTGCCTGTGAGATCAAACTAAGACAGGTCCCTGCTTGTTCTTTATGAATCCGACAGAGAGGAGATACTAATGGGCTGCTGAGCTATTAATGAAATTCAATTTCAAACCAGGTTTCGTGGCCAACCATGTTCCTAGGATACAAGAAAAACAAGCACAGCACTTTTAACAGCCCTTTCAGGTTGAATTAAATAAGGATGAGAGAAAAATTTCATGTATAACAAATAAAAAAATAAAAAGGCATTGAATAATGGAATGAGGATTAGGCAGTGTGGTAGTTCATTGTTAACATCTTACAACCTCAGGATACAAGTGTCTATTATGTTTGGGCATTATGTGATTCATGAAGGGATTGAAAAAAAGGATTGAAATGGAGTGTACTTAATTTTTTAATTCTTAGAATAATGTGATAAAAAGGAGAAAATACTATGTTTGGTACCATAAAATGTTAGTGGAATTTCACTACAGACTGACTTAAAATTTTACAGTTCTGATTTACTTTTTAAAATATTAATAATCAGAAGCTCTTCTCTTTTCAATTAAATATGATAAGTATACCATTACTGCACACATAGTAATATTTACATCCTTCTGTTGAAAATATATTACAGCAATCCTATGTTTATTTCTTTATTTGGTTGGATTTAATGCCTGCTTTCATTCCTTTCACTATGACTACAAATTTACAAAATTTTTCTACAAGCACTCTTATATTAATCCAATCAATACCCCCAAATATTTAGCCATTTTCAGATTTTTCTGCCTGTAGATTTCATATGCTTATTTGTATGTTATACATAAAAGCAATTTTTTAAATTTCCAATAGTATCATTTATTAAAGAATGCATTAATTTAAAAATATTCTCTTAATTTGGTACTTATTTTCAAACCCAATTTATGTTTAATATTTGCATATGTTTAGCTGTTAAAGCTTTCTTTTCTATCTCTATTGTTTTTGTTAGATTTCAGTAATAGAATCATATAAATTTTATGTTAATTGGTTATTTGGAAATTATTCATCCAAAATTCTCATTTCACAGAGTAGATAACTAGGTTTAGAGATATGCAAAGACTGACAATAATATTGAAAGCAAATTCCTAATAAACAAGTATGGGAAAAAATATCCTTAGTTCTAATCCTTTCCCATTTCTATAATTAAACCACAATATTGACAATGAGCAAGTAATATTTTCAGACAAATTAAATTGTTTATTCTTAATCTAAGTGCTTTAATTTTCAAACTCCTCATTGTTTCTCAAATGGATGCCCTTTTAAAAACAGGTGACATGGAGTTAAGATACAGCAGAAGTCAAAATTAGTCCATACATCTCCAAGCTATCTTTCATAATTCATTATCTTTTCTTAAACCAGGATGATTGTTTGATTGATAGATTGGTTGATTGATAAAACCCACAGTGTGCATTCCTGATGCCTTTTGAGTCAATTCCTGTTTCTGATTACTAATTGGCCTGCTTCCCTTCCCTAATTGCATTTTGTAAAGACTACTCTCTGTGATCTGTTTTGAGAGCTCATTAAGAGCTTTGTTCATCCTCAGGGAGGTTAAGACAGAGTGACTCAAGGTCATACACCTATTTAATGGGAGTCTGGTTTCAAACCCACATCTGACTGAAACCAGTTCCACCCTGAGTTTTAAAGGCTCAGAAGAGCTGCTAAATTAACTCTGTGAGTGCTGGCACAAGAGCCTAGAATTTAGCAATGAGGCAATGTTTAAAAGTAATAGTATACTGCTTCTGATTACCAATGCTTGAAACCTACAAATCACTTCGAATTTTTAGTTTTTCTTGCTATGATATTTAGGCAGGAAACATATTCTTGTAAAGTATTTCCACATTATCTCTGATAACTATGCACTCCTTGATTTATATTCTCCTCGCTTCTCTCATATTGTATGAAAGGTTCTTACAATCATTTATAAAACATTGCAAATTCTCACCATGTTGAAGATTCTATGTTACCTACAAATTTTTACTATGTATAAGGTTCTATATTACCTTGTTAAATGCTTATAGTATATCAAACAGGGTGGGGCAAAAGTAGATTTACAGCTGTGAGTACATGAGTTTATTCTTATATTATTTATTATATTATTTTTCATAGGAACGACTGTAAGCCTACTTTTGCCCCACCCTATACATACTAAAGGCTTTTTAAAGTAAAAATCGCTTTCTTCATAAGATATGTGTTACAAACATTTATCTCAGGGAGGTAAAATTCTGAAATAAGCATCTTCCTGCATAACATTTTTAAGCCACCTCCCTTCCAATTGGAACACTTCAGTTATTGTATGTAATGTAATGTATGTAATGTCTCAAGATGATATGATTCTCCTTCTGTTTCAAATTTCGCCAATACATTTTAATTGTTTCTAACAATGGTGAACAAACAGACAAAAGCCAAGAACACATTTGCAGATGCTAACAAAGACTCTTCAGTACACCATTAGAGCATAATTTTGGCCTTGAGTATCTTATGAGTGACTTTATTAAAATCTTAACTAATGAATATCTATATTGTTATGGATTTCATAATTAAGAGCTGATCAGAAGCATACTCATAAGAAATTGCTTGGCATAATATTTCTTCATAAAACTCTATCAGTCATTGATCCTTTCCTTTAAATGCAGCAAAATCCTATTTTCTCAGTGATTCTGGAATTTTACAAGTGACTTATATCAATGGCCTTGGTCCCAAATTCCCATATCAATTGCTTATACTATATTAGAAGAATATTCCCTGTCTGGAACTTTTCTAACTTTTTATGAGATCCTAAATTTTGGTGGTTATAGGGCTTAGAAGTAAGGGTTCTGTGTTTCTTTCTTTTTCTTTTTTTTTTTTACAATTTGTTGCTATTGTTGTCTTTAGATTCTTTTTTTAGATATTTGTCATAAACTAAAACTTAGATTTCATTTGTGTAAGTCTTTATTAATAGGGATTCTGTTGGTTAAATATTTTTGTTCTATCTTTTATAGTTTAAAAACCATTCTCTTTAAAATTGATGTTTTGAATATAGTTCAAATCATTGACTGTCCCTTAAAATTTCTATAAGGCTTGGGTCATATTTGGCTTAACCTTTATAAACACTTTGATTTAGTCACATACATTTCTTTGCTAAGTGTTCCTGCTTGAAGTCACCCTTCTCTTCCTCCCTAGACTCTAATCTGATTTATCAGTCATTGCTGCAGCCGTGTCAGTTTATTACATATTTACTTTTCCCATCTTTGAGTCATTCATGATTATAAAGCTATGTATTTTCTTAGCAATTTCTAAGTATCCTTAACCTGTTTTTTCCTTTTTAAGTCTTAGAGAATCTAGAAACATTCCTGTTGAATTTCTATTACCCCTTAGGAAAAAAAGAAATGCTTTTTCTATTTTTTCTTTTAAGGTAGATATTTATCAAAATTATTAGTAAATATGATTTCATATAAATACATTTATATTTATTCCTTTATTTAATCTTTCCTCATCCCACCCTAAAAATGGGCAGTTTAATCTGACTGGTCAGATTCCAGAACAAAGATGTCAATTTTATTATTTGGGCCCCAACAACATAACTTAATCAGTCCCTCTTTTTTTATTGCACACAGGCTTAAGAAAGGAAAATAAATTTATGCTCTTATGCAAGAGAGCCAAATGCCTCTCTTCTATTTTACAATCTTTGACACTTGCATCTCATGCCTTTCCTGTTCTTTTGAGTAAGAGCTGAAGAGAAGAGAAAGTGAAGGCAGATGTGAACCTAAGCCAAACTTTCAAAATAATTTGCTACCATTTCCTGTACTGAGATTTAGGTAGAAGCATAAATTATCAAGTGCTACCTTGCTTTCATTTGTAATTGTTTTTGTGTGCTTTTTTATCTTTCCAAAAAGATCTCTGGAAAATTGGGGGCTATGGCCTATAATTCTGTTATCCTAGTTTTTCTTTTCTCATAATGCTATTTAAATACCATAAATAATAATTGTTGTTTTATCAGTGCAATAGCTAATATAATGCTGAATATATATTAAGTTCCAAAAGTATGAGTTAATAGCTTTTGGAACTTTAAAAAATATTAACTTCTGTTATTTTTTATTCTCTTTAGAATAAGTTGATCCTGTTGTGATCTACATGATAATAAAATTTGTTCAATAGATATCTGTAAACCTTAGAAATATGTATTTGGGTGGTAATTTTCTAAAGAAAATATTGACTGATATATTTAGCATGTATTTGGCATGACATTCTACTTTTGTGGGTGCTCTTATGTTTATTGTTTCCTTTATGTTATTTTTTAATCAAAAATTAAAAGTAATATTAGAAAGTCTTATATTTTGCTTTCTAGATGAATCCAGGTTGTTCCTGGGATATTCATAATTCTGTAACTAGAATTTATAACACATGCATCAGTTCCAATAGCTTCTATTTTCTCCTTCTGTGTATACTCTTAGTTCAAAAATAGCAGCACCTAAACCTAAATATAATCCTGTGTTCCATGTTAGCCCAGTTCTTTTTGTAGAAAAATATTAGCTTCCACATAAGTCATTTTTTTTTCAGTCTTGTTCTTCCTCACAATGTAACAGTTTGTCCTGTCAGGGAATAGATCTTCTTCATTTAGGAATACACAATACTATGTCACCATCCTTTAGCAACGTTTTCAATTTATAGACAGTTTATAGCACTAAAGATAAGTCCATCCTTTAGTGAAATACAAAACACATACATATAAAACATGCATCAGCCTTGAGGGTCCCTGTTGGATTCTTTGCAAGGGTTCATATTTTTATTCATGGGAAAATCTAGAGCTATATGCCTTTTTTTTTTTTTTTTTTTTTTTTTTTTTGGTGACTCACAGAGCACAGAGAATAGCAAATTCAAAAAAGTAATCCCTAGTTTTACCCATTAGAGTGTTTGGTATTCACAATGCTGAAAAAGAATATTCCACACAATTATTAAACATCACATAAATATACATGTGAATGCAGCTATTTTAGATTTTGGTTTTTCTTACTATCTGAAAATTTCTCTCTTATATAAGCTAGAGAAAACATTTTTCATCTGCACCCTGCCCTCACTCTTTCAGCATCAACAAATGTACTTTCACATCTGCTTTTTTGTTTTTTATTTGAAAATAGGCTAGGCTTTGGGCCAATTTAGTTCTGCTCCACCTGTTTTCCTTCTTGGGACCCAGCTGAAGAAGCAACATCATTTGCAACGTGTTTTTCTTGCAGTGGAGAGTGAAGACGCAGAAAGGTTGATGGAAACTTGCCACAGTTTGCAATGCATTACACCTCAACATTTACACTGCCACTTCCTCTTCTTTTTCTAATATCAGACTGGTCAATGGAGGCCAAACGCCAGGTGAAGGGATCAGAAATACACATTAAGCCGACTCTAATAGAAGCCAAAGCAACATCACATGACAAAAGCATTGGATGTTTATTCAGTTTTCAGAGAACAGGTAAAAAGTGGGGAATAATACTGTAACTGATAATAGATAAGGTAGAAAATGTTGCCCATTGCATTCTTCCTTAGCAGGGAAGTCTTCTTGCACAATAATAGAGGAGTCAAAGAGCGAGATTATTAAATGAGAGCTACCATCTTTCTCACCTTGTTACAATATATCTGGGTTCTGAATGCCTCAATATAGGCCAAAACAATCCATCCTTATTCCACATTAGGACCCACCCTCAAGTACAACTTGCATAAGACAAAGAATGATATAATGAATGTTCTTTTTGGCTTCAGGTTACCTTGACTAAAGGAGTGTTTGTAGACACAAATGTATTTAATTGTTTTCCTTTGTCTTTGTGTTCCAACATACTTTATAATCAGTGACAACTTATCATAGAAAAATTCTAGATGGGAAATTGCAATTTCCTTGGGTTAAAAGGCAAAAAGTGGGCAACATGTGCATATTTGTAGACACATCTATATCAAGAAAGCACAATTAAAATTAAGAATATTAAAATTAATTCTCTTAAAATCATTTCAGTCTGTAAATTTTATTTTTGAACATTTTATGGTTGTATTTGGAAATACTTACTATGGTAGATTGAGAAATTGGAAATTGAAAAATTAAGATCCTTATAAGCAGGTGCTTAGGAGTTGTTAAAGCGAGTATTCATTTGTTATCTAAAGAGATTGTTGGAAACTAGAAATAAAATGTTCTTTACTTAAATGGCATATATTACTAATGCAGTAAACCTGGCATTGAGGAGTATTGAAATTAAAATAGGAAGAATATAACCCTTTCTACAGTGTCTACTCAGCCTTGTACTAGATTAGGCACTGGCCAATGCCATAAAATCAGAAATAATATATGTCACAAGAATCATAAGATTTAAAAACTTCTTCATTTTTGCCCTGGCTGGTGGCACAGTGGATAGGGCGATGACCTGCGAACCCAACGGTTGCTGGTTCAATTCCCAACCAGGGCACATAACCAGGTTGCAAGCCAAGTCTCAAGCCAGGTCCATGGCTGGAGGCAGGTGAAAGGCAACCATACATTGATGTCTCTCTCCCTCTCTTTCCACCCATCTCTCTAAAAAATAATAAATAAAGTCTTAAAAAGAAAACAAACTTCTTCACTTTTAATTGACTGACTACGTAAAAAATCCAGGAACTAATACATACAAATAGTATGAATTAATAGGATAAATAAGTCAGTTAGCTAAAAATTATTATATAATAATTATCTTTTTGGAGACAAAGATCCCAGTTATAATTGAAAAAAATAAAAATATAGCTAGGAATAAAGATGAAAAAGGGACAAATTTTCTTAGGAGGTAGTCATAGAAATAATAGAAAGATATAAAGATGAGTGGGAAGACTCAATAAAATAATACATTTAATCCTCTCCTAATCAATCTACAAAGGTAATTTAACTCATTTTAGCAAAGATTTTCTATAAATTAACAAAAATTAAAATAGTACAGTATTCATGAGGGGCAGACATACCAATCATTGCAACAGAAAAAATTCTTAAAATTAACCAATCGTATATAGAATCTTGATATAAGGCATCAGTGATATTATAAATCACTGATTTAGGGTTAAATTTGATCAATTAGAAAACATTAAAATGTGTTTTATTTATACAATAATTAATGTAACCAAAAATTTAAGAAACACAGACTAGAAGATAGTTAGAACACCTTAAACTTAACAAATATTAATATCCAGAATTTGACAAATTAAATTTAATGCTTTTCAATGACTTTATTTTCAATATAAGAAAAATTAGCTTAGTTAGTATTATTAAAAAGTCGACAACTTATACTTCAGAAATTGTCATGTTTATAACCAGTCACCTAGGCAGTTCCCAAGTAAAAGCCAAGAAAGTGACTTCCCTTTTCGGGTACATCATTAAACAGGAGAGTGAAAACAAAACTAAATATACTAAAAGCTATACTTGCATTAAAAAAAGAAAATAAGCATGGAACTACCGATTTTATATTTTGTTCTATCTCTGGTAGTATCATAATATGGCCAACTATTGAATATCTTACCAAAGTTTATATTAAAACGATTTTTAATTATTGTCAAATAAAGACACTGAAATTTAAAAAATCTAAATCTATGGAATAGAAACAAAAGGTTCTTAATTAAAAGACTTTTCTCTTAGCCCTGGCTGGTGGCACAGTGGTTAAGGTGCCGGCCTGCGAACCCAAAGGTCGCTGGTTCGATTCCCCAGCCAGGGCAACATAATCAGGTTGCAAGCCAGGTCTCCAGTCATGTGCATAGCTGGAGGCAGGTGAAAGGCAACCATACATTGATGTCTTTCTTCCTCTCTGCCTCTCTCCCTTCCTCCCTCTCTAAAAATAATAAATAAACTATTTAAAAAAAAAAAAAAAAAGACTTTTCTCTTCACAAATGTTTTATAGCTGTCACACAAATTATACTCCATAAAAAAGTATTAATGCTCTGGCTGGTAGCACGGTGGATAAGGTGCTGGCCTGCGAACCTAAAGGTCGCAGGTTCGATTCCCCAGCCAGGGCACATAACCAGGTTGCAAACCAGGTTTCCAGTCAGGTCTGTGGCTGGAGGTAGGTGAAAAGCAGCCATACATTGATGTCCCTCTTTCTCTGCCTCTCTCCCTTCCCCTCTTTCTAAAAATAATGAAATAAAAATCTAAAAAAAAAAAAAAAAAAGGCATTATTATGGATTTACACAATTTGGCTCCCTAATATATCAGGTTGCTACTTCTTTCTTCTAAATATATGTATATGGAAGAGTTAAAAACACAGTACAGGCAAATTCTAAAAGATGATGCAATAAAATTCTCAAAGTCTCAATGTAACCCACCCTGAGTCGCAGTTCACCTTGTGAATCTCTGCACCCATTGTGAAAGGTAAACTTTGTACTTGAGCGCTTGCCTCTAACATGAGCTCTGTTTTAACTGGAATGGACATTCTTGTAAAATCACTCTTTGAAGAGGCTGCCTTCCAAGACTATCACTGTAATATTGTGGGTGGCCGGCAAACTACTTGAGCACATTAGTCCAACATTTGGGAGCATACTAGAGACAGGCTCTTCTCTGTAGACTATGGTTACCCCTCCCCACCGTTCCGACTTATTCTCCTCTGTTGGCAAACTTACCGAGTCTGGTGAATTTTGAATATGTACTTTTATAAAGCCAATAAATTAGGAAATTGGTAATATTTAAAGAGCATTTTGGAGTCAGGCTTTTCTCTGTCGAGTATGATATCTTCTTCCCCTGACCCCCACCATTCTGGCTTATTCTCTTCTATTAGCCAACTACCAAGTCTGATGAGCTTTGAAATTGTACATCATACTTTTATAAAGCCAATACATCAGGAAATTGGTAATCGGTGATATTACAAGATGTATTTGAAAATTAATGATTGTGGTGATTTTGCTGAGCAAATTGCTTTGGAGATTATGGGAGCTTTGTTCATAGATGCTTGTGTCTCTTTGCAGGGGAAGGGAGCATCAGGCCAAAAACTAGCTGCTCATTAGCTGGTGACATTGTGGAAGTGACAGGTTCTGAACCCCATGTTACCTCTACTATAAAACAGAGGCAATTAGAACAATAGTTTTTGTCTATAATTGCAAGGATTAAGAGGAATGTTTAAAATGTTTTATTATCTGCAAGTGTTCTCAAAAGAATCCAGTCCCCATATAAATTAAGTATTCATTCCAAATACTTTCCCATTAAAAATAAGTAAAAAAAATAAAATTAAAATCCAATTTTACAACTATTTTGTAATCCATACAATTTAATAATGAAATAAAATATTTCATTTGATTTTTATGTATGCATGTATGTTTATGTATGCAACACCTTGATATCAGTATGAGACCAAAATGAATTCGATACAAACTCCAGCTGACGGTCATAAGCATGAGTGACAGCTGCCAGCTTTCAGCTACTTTCAGATCAGTGACAGCTCAGGAATATTGAACGGTAGCAGATTCTCTTGCCTCTAGTATGCTATCAGATTTTTGTCTAATATAGACCAAAAGATAAATCTTGTAGTTAACTGATTTTTTTTTCATTTGCAAAATATTTATTGAGCAGTTACCAAGTCCAAAGTCAAGTTCTAGGTAACGGAAACAAGGCAATAAACAAACCAGATAATGCTGCTGACACCAGGTAATCAGTATAGCTTAATACGTAAACACTTGGACAAATAAATATTGTTGTAGACTCCCGTTAAAGGATCACAGACCCCATGTCCATGTCCTGAGCACACAGACCTTGCTTGACAATTTCTAGCTTCCCTTTTAGCGACAGGGACATTTGACTAGGTGCTGGCTAACAGGAAGAACTGTTGTATGTCACTCCTAAACCTAACTATGACAATCCTTGCGTTGCTGTTGACTCTGTCTCTCTCAACAATGAATCACTGACAACACAAGGGACTCAGAAATAGCAGAGGCACACAAGGAAAGAAAATGTGACTCAAATGTCTCTGCTTGGAAGAGAACTTCCTGACAAGAGTGGAAAGTGTAAAATGAACAAGAAGTCAATTTTTGCCGGATTAAACCAGTATGTTTTTGCTGATTGTTAGAGAAGCTATGGAGTTAATTACAACAACAAATGCAAATGTGGAACTTATTGACAGGTAATGATACATGTACTATGAAAAACTAATGAAGGTAAAAGGATATATAGAGGAAAGAAGTGCTGTTACATTTACATACTAAAATCAGAAAAGGGCCTTTTGGTTTTGGTGAAGTAGAAGGATGAGCAAAATGAGGGAACAAACAACGTGAGTATTTGGGGAATGGCCATTCTCTAGGTATTTAACATTTAAAAATGCCCTGAAACAAAACTGCAATTAGCTCGGTTGGGGAACTAAGAATAAGAAAGGGGATGTATGGAAACTTTGGAGAGAGCACTAGGAGCCAGCTCATTTGTAGACCACTATAAGGACTTTATTTGTAACTAAAAGAAATCATCTAAAAGCTCTTGTTATGGTCATAATGATGGACAAATTGCAGTCCAATGAAAATGTAGCACTTTGCAAAGTGCTAAAACACAGTACATATTTGATCTACAGGGACTGTTCTTCACAGCACTTGCTGGTCATATCATCTTAAACATTAACTCACCCATTTGTATTGATTCACAATACTGTACTATCACCTCAGTCTCTGCTACTGAGGTAAGATTGTCCTTCGCAGCAGTAACGTTACCACAGAATCTTGTTGCTTGCAGATTCCTAAAGCCATCATGCCTCTATCACCTAACACCTTTGGTTTTGACCGAGGATCATTAGCTACTTTTCTAATATCAAAGGGAATTGGTCATTGTGTACCTTTATACTAGATATTCCTATTTATATAATATCAATAGCAAATAAACAGCCAAAACATGTAGATTAATTTCTCTCTAAATCCACTATGTTCTTCTTTTCTTAAACAAAAATATAAGCAACAAAGCTGCCATTAAAAGTTATACTAGTTACTGCCCTGGCTGGTGGCTTAGTGGATAAGTGCTGGCCTGCAAACCCAAAGGTTACTGGTTCGACTCCCCAGCCAGGGCACATAACCAGGTCTCCAGCCAGATCTGTAGCTGGAGGCAGGGAAAGGCAACCATACATTGATGTCTCTCTCCCTTTCTTCCTCCCTCCCTGCCCTCCTCTCTAAAAATAATAAAATCTTTTTTAAAAAGTTATCTTATTTCATTGCTTTAGCAAGCCTATTGAACATCAAAAATAAAGAGAAGTTAAAGGTCACATATATTATAAGTTACTGTGTTGATTGCAGATTCCATTTCTTCCTGGCTCCAAACTATTCCACTGTTTTAGAATAATTCTAAGGAAGGGCCTTTTTATGAGTGGGAGAAGGAAATTAAGTTTTCAGATAATGTAATTGCCCATTTTTAATTCACTATTATCTGCTGATTTCTGTTACACTTTCTTTTAAGCATTAAAAAACATCTAGTCATATTTTTGGCTTAACAATATTTTTATTACTTAAAATTCACAGTGAGAAATGAAAGGAAATTATATCTGTGAAAATAGTGTTGGTCTTAAATGCCTCTCTTCATTTACTGCTGGACATCAAGATAAAAATCATCACCATCAGAACACTTTAAAGAAACAAAACGCTTTATGATCAAGAGATTTCAAAAGATACACACAGACACACACACACACACACACACACACATATATATATACATACATACATTATGGAGTTTCTTTAAAAAACTAAAAATGGAGCTGCCTTTTGATCCAGCAACTCCACTACTAGGACTATACCCAACGAATCCTGACACACCAGTTCATAAGAACCTATATACCCCTACGTTCATAGCAGCACTATTTACAATAGCCAAGTGCTGGAAACAGCCTATGTGCCCATCATTGGATGATTGGATCAAAAAACTTTGGTACATTTACACATTGGAATACTACACAGCAGAAAGAAAGAAGGAACTCCTAAACTTTGCAACAACATGGATGGAACTAGAAAGTATTATGCTTAGTGAAATAAGCCAGTCAGTGAAGGACAAATATCATATGATCTCACCCATAACAGGACAATAATGAACAAAACAAACAACAAGCAAAACAGAACCAGATATATGAATATAGTGAACAGACCTTCAGTGGGCAGGGGGAAAGAGGGGAAGTGGGGAGGAAGAGGCAAAGAAAGGGAGCAATTTAGACAAGAACCTAATAGGGAAGAACTATGGACATGGACGACATGTGGGGCTGACTTTGTTGGGGAGTGGGTGGGTGGGGAAGGGGACAGAGGGGAACAAAAAGGGGATGGATGTAATACAACAACAATAACATTAAATTAAAAAATACAATGCCTCATATGTATATATGAGGGAATATCTAATGTAACAGTTCAGTTATGGATTACCTTTTTATAAACTGAATATTGAGCCCACAAATTAAATGCATTATTCCTATAGCAAGTGATTCAGCTTCTTTGTTCCAGTTACACTAATAAAAAACTATGAAAAACACCACCTCATTAATAATAATAAACTCATTGTAATAGGGTAATATTTAAGATGTCATTGAGACCTTCTCATAACAAACATCACTGTACATATTTTCTCTAAACTTGTGATATATAAGTGGAAATATGTACTCCAGCTTACTTTGTAAACAAGTATATTTAATTGAAAAATAAAACAAAAGGGAAAGGATTGAGTATAAAATTTATAATGATTATTCAATATTGTTTAGAAAATGTTCTATCTGAATTCTTTCATTAATATTATAAAGCCAAAATAAGGAAAAATAACTACTTCCAATAATCATTGAAAAATTTAAAGTTTACCCACCACACTTTTAAAATATTTTTTATAATATTTAACTGTTTATGCTATTACAGTTTTCCCCCACTTTTTATTTATTTTTCAAGCATACTATTTGAAAAACATGATAGAAGTTTATTTATAATGTTCTTGCATTTTCAATCGTGTTTCATGACTAAAATAATTGTATTTGTTCTGGTTGTCATTCTCCATTGTTACCACAAAAGTAGTAAACAAGCAGACTGAACAGTAGAGAGATCAATTTGAAAACTATTGATTTTCTGTTTTAGAGATTTTATTTATTATTTTTAGAGAGAGGGCAAGGGAGAGAGGCAGAGAGAAAGAGAGAGAGATCAATGTATGGTTGCCTTTCACCTGCCTTCAGCTACGAACCTGGCTGAAGACTTGGCTTGCAACCTGGTTATGTGCCCTGGCTGGGGAATCAAACCAGCAACCTTTGGGTTCGCAGGCTGGCATCTTATCCACTGTGCCACCAGCCAGGGCTTGATTTTTTAATAACTTTTTCTATGTCAACAATATTGAGTAGTTTTTGTTTACAAAATAAAGAACAGAAATTTAATTGGATTCTATTACACCAAAGCTCTTTGTCTGAAGAATTACCATTAAGAAAAAATTTCCACCCTGGTTTGGCTCGGGATTGAGTGCTGGCCTGTGAACTAGAGGATTGCTGGTTCAATTCCCAGTCAGGGCACATGCCTGGGTTTTGGGCCTGGTCCCCAGTTGGGGGGCCAGGAGGCAATCACAAATTGGTAGGTCTCACCCCTCTCCTTCTTTTTCTCTTCCCCAATAAATAAATAAATACAGTATTTTAAAACATAATTTTCAATCTTGTAGATTTTAATCTTATTTTCTGATACTGTAAATCGTTCAATGGCTTGCAGAGCACAGAAAAGTTGGCAGCATTTTTCTCAATGAATCCATATATATTAACAAATGAAACTAATTTTATCAGCGAGAATAGCTTTTGCTATGCTTTGAACAAATTATGTTTTTGAAAGTAATACAATCTAAGAGAGTTTCTTTGAGAGTAAATGAATTTTATCTATGAAATATATATAAGTAGGTATAAAAAGATCTCACTTTAATCTTAAGCTTAAAAAGAAAAATGTATGTTTTACAAACATACAGCCAGATATTCTAGATAAAGAATAATGAAAACAGGATATTTTTTCTAACTCAAGAGTTAGATACATCTTTAAAGTAATCTCTTACTTTTATAAAGCAGCAATCCAGAAAAAAGTACAACGTATTTATTTTATATTTTATATATTCTTGATAAAGGACACATGGGTTAAGTCACAGTATCACAAACTATGAATAAAAGGTTAATAGAAAGTCATCAACTAAATTTAAAAAGCTCATGCTGTAATATTTTATATGCCATTGTTTTAATGTTAGACATTTTTGCTCGTTGGTACCATAAGCATCTAAATCTAGTTGTCATGACTCTGAATGGAGCCGTATATCTGAGAATGTTGTGTAATTGAGGGGTAAGGCTGAGGTGGCTACTTTGACTGGCTTAGTAGGTGCCCTTCCTTCTCATGGTTACCAGTATTTCCCTTGAAATTGTGTCCTCAGTATAAGAGGATTAACTTCATAGATATGAACAGATTTTACTAAGGACATGCCTGTGAGTTAGTTGATTCTTAATCTAGAGTATACAAAGAGCAATACAAGTTTGAAATCTTGAAATAAACATTTCATTAGGGAAAAATAGCCTATTCAAATAAATTAAATACTCTAAAATAACAAATATGCAGTCTTTAAAGAAACTGATAAAAGTTTATTGGGATCTATTTCTCTGTTATGTTCAAAAATACCTTTAAATTTTCAGTTCCTAGACCAGTACTTTCCAAGAGAATGATAATGCATGCCAAAACCGTGAGCTAAGGATGTCATTTTATTATTTACTTTTAATTTTAATTTTTAACATTTTTATTGTTTATACTATTACAGATGTTCCTCCTCTGCCTCCTTTTGCCTGCCTCCACACAGCCCCTCCCCCCTCCCCCTGGCCATCTCCACACTGTTGTTTGTGTCTCAGGGCCCCAATGTTCTTTGGCTAATCCCCTCCCCTTCTTTCATCCTGTCTTCCCTCCTACTCCCCTCTAACAGATGTCAGGTGTTCCACCTGTTCTCATGCCTTTGTTTCTATTTTGTTCATCAGTTTATTTTGTTCATTAGGTCCCACATATAAATGAGATTATATGGTATTTCTACTCACTCTCCCACACAAAAATGATACAGCATGTTTGTGGTAGGTGGGGAAAATAATGTCCCATTTCTTCTGAGGGGGTAATGTTCTTTTTTGTTTGTTTGTTTGTTTATTTGCTTAAATAGGAAAGAAAATGGATGGGGGACAAAATGACCTGCAGAGTAAAGTGGGATGTGAAGAAAAGCTAAACCTAATTAATCAAATCAGGATAATTATATATATATATATATTTGCTGTATCTACAAAGAATAAAAGAATAACAATATTAACATTTTTATTGGGAAAAAAAGCTATTCTACAATCTGGCTAAATATTAGTATCTCAATATTAACAGGATTTTGACAAAACTTCAGAATGTTATAATAGGTAGCCCACTAAAACTTTCTTTAACCCATTGTGAGTAGATCTTGGTAATGAACATACATGGCACACTTTTCACAATGTATTAGGAAAGGTGAATCATTGATTCTATCTATATCTGTGGGTTTTTTGAACTGTGAACTGTTATATTAGTCTTCTCATGCATTTTGTAATGGGTCATTTTTTCCCTAACTATCTTCATTGTTACCAACTGCATTTAAAATAATCAAAAGCATTAATGAAATCTCAAAGCCTGCAGTATATAACCTAACCCTAAGTTTAAATGAACATACTGAATTACAGATAAGCTTCACCTTCATTCTTTGTCTAATATTTAAACCAGCTGTTGTTCAGTGCAGAGTTAATTGCTTTGCTTAGTCTTTTATCTATGTAGAGCCAGATTCTGGGACACT
Source organism: Noctilio leporinus (assembly GCA_004026585.1). Classification (NCBI taxonomy): domain Eukaryota; kingdom Metazoa; phylum Chordata; class Mammalia; order Chiroptera; family Noctilionidae; genus Noctilio; species Noctilio leporinus. The sequence goes on from PVIW01003659.1 coordinate 132,276, forward strand.
CAAGCTGCTTTTTTTCCCCAAGTTGAAGATGTTAATAACGTATCTGCCTACCAAGGTGACAGGCAGATTGGGTTCTTATATATCTGTTGGGTTCTTTTCTTTGAAGTGAAGTAAAAACTGAAAACTTTCATTTTGCCATTGAAAATTCTTTTCATATAATTTTTCCATCCCCGTGGAGCACTATAGGCTGGGTTAACTCCAGCCATAAGAAATTCATGGAATTGCCCCTGGTTAATAGATAATAGAAAAATATATGTATCAGTGACACAGTTCTTCTTTTATATTTATGTAGTTGAAAGAATACATGATCGAACACTTTATAAAAATTGTATAATATATGCAATTTTAAAAATGTGACACCTAAAGCTGAGCTAGGTAAAAAACACTGCTAAATAAATATGGAAAACTGTTACCACCTTAGGAAAGCTTGTATGTGATAAAGGAATATATTTCTGAAGCAAGGCTGTAAAATTATTCATAAATAGTAAATGGCACTGAGCCATTTGCTTGTCACTCTGAACATATTCTGACATCGACTATAATTGAACAGTTATAGCTATTTGCTGTTCATTTTGGTGTAAAAAACACTCAGTTAACTTGCTAAAATACTTGCATTCCTATCAAGAGCAGAATACTACAATCCAGTGGTCATCATGCTAGGTGAAAACATAAGCAGTAATACGAAAACGTGTCCTTTCGAGAGGATGAAAATAAAGTGTGTAATTGGAGCAATCTTACATGCTGCTGCAGAGACTGTTTAAAAGGGAAAGTAACAGCCTCATTAATTGTCAGTCTCCAGTGCCATGAAATTTATGTTAAAGATCCTGTTCCTTTTGCTAGTCAGAAAGGACCCAAACCATCAGTAGTAACCATTCTGCCTAATTTACACTCTTTGTGTCAAAAGGAGAGATGAAAAATAGAGGATGACAGGGTTGAATGAAGCTGTCCTTCCCTTAATTTTATTTAACTCACCATAACCAGCTTTCTCAAAACATGTTCCAGGAATAATTGGTTTTTCATTATCCACCAGCACCACCAAGTGGTAAAAATTATATACTTTCTCTCCTAGAGGGATCACTTAAAGACAGAAAAGATCTTGGGTAATATTAGTACTAAAAAAGTATCTGAAATGTATCCAGTGAAAAGTGCATCTCAGGGCCCTGGCTGGTGACACAGTGGATAAGGCGTCAGCCTGCAAACCCAAAGGTTGCTGGTTTGATTCCCAGTCAGGGCACATAATCAGGTTGCAAGCCAGGTCTCCAGGCAGGTCCATAGCTGGAGGCAGGTGAAAGGCAACCATACATTGATGTCTCTCTCCCTCTCTGCCTCTCTCACATCCCCCTCTAAAAATAATAAATAAAATCTTAAAAAATAAAAAGTGCATCTCAGAATTCTGAAACCCTATCAAAGAACCACTGGAAATATATTTCAGATATAAATAAATGACATAGTTTAATGAATGGATTATGCTTATCTTTCTTATTTTATTTAAATATTTAGAAAAATATTTTGTTCCCTAAAAGGATCCCTTACTATTGTAATTTTTCAGTTTTACTCCCCAATACCAATTTTGATTTAACAGCATAAAATATGTAATCTGCATATTATTGGATTTGGTGGCAGAATTTTGAAGGGCAGTGGACTCTAAGTTAAAATACAGGGTATGGTAAAAGTAGGTTTACAGTTGTGAGTATGTGAAACAGTGTTTATTGTTGTATTATTTATTAATTACTGTATTATTTTTCATATAAAAACTGTAAACATATTTTTGCCATCCATAAGCTGTATTTGTTATTTCAGTGAAATATTATGCAAATGGTTATAAAACTTTTTAAAATTGATATAAAAATCATTCAATTTAGTGGAGATAAAAAAGGCATAAAGAAATTCTTTACTTACTATGAATAGAATCTTATGCATATACATTTTAAAATATATCTGTTAAATATGACAATTTTAAGTGTTATCATTTTGAAATTTTAGCTATTCAATTTCCTAAAATATAAAAATATGCCATTTGTAAAAATAAGCAACGACAAACACTGGACGGCATTAAAATTGTGATTTGCAGGCAAAAAGTGCAGGGGTTCAGTCACAAATTACGTTCCAATTATCTAGGCCATGAAAAGCATTGAAACTGCCCTTTGAATTTTACAGATGGTCCTGCAAGGAGGGTGTTTACTTCAGTTGTCATTAATTTACGACATATAGCTTTGGGTTGATGGGCACAGGGAGGCATTGTCTTGATGTGAGTATTAATGATTAAATTGTGAATCTAAATAAGTTAATAATGGCATTTGGCTCAGTCTTATTTTCCAGAAGCAAGTATTTCCCAGAACAAATTACTAAATAACTTTTCTCTAACCCCAATATTGCTTAGCACAAACGCGGATAAGCAATCTTTATCAAAGAATTCTTAAGATAGGGATAGAAAAGTATGTTTAGTCCAGAATTGCTTAATATGTTAAATAGTAAAATTTGGTGTGGTTCTCTCTTTAGCTTTTAAAACAACAAGAACAGCAACATCAATGAAATCACGTCCACTACAATTATTGGAAGAAAACTCATTATGGATCTCTTGCATTACTGCAAGACTTGCAGACAGAGGCACTATCTTTGTTCTGGTCTATCTTTTCAAGGATGTTTGTATAGTGAGCAGTTTTGGAAAATACAGCCCGTGGCTTTTGCTGGAGCTGAGGCAGCGATTCCTAAGGACAAGAGATGCAATAGCAATGGGGTTCTTGCTACCTAGCTACCTAATATACAACTTTAGACCAAAACATTGGAAAGCTAACTTGGTTGCATCACACCTGTTACCGAGGAACTCAGATAAAAAATGCCAAGCCTTATTGACTGGCACAGAACATATCTCTCCCTCTATGTCCTCTTAGCACTGTCAGCCATTCTATTCGGAACCCAGGAACTTTAGAGTGAAAGGTGATGAGACATAGGACACCTTGCCATAAAGGGAAATTAGAGTCTTTGTGCACCCATCTGAATATACTGAGGAGTTTTGAAGCAAGGGACTCAATCAATAAGAGCTCTGAAGAATATGGGAGCCAAAGTTATTATTCTACTTACAACTGTGGAAGAAAAATTTTCCCTTATTTAGTGGCCAGTGTTTTGGCAGAGTTTCTAGTAGAGAAAAAACCTAACATGATGCTGTTGTTAAGCCCTTTAGTCAATTAACTTTATTACTCTTGGTCCTAAATATTAATGCATTGTAGAAATTAATGTGTTATTTACATGGGTCTCATGTTCCTTAGTATAAAGGATATACTTCTAATCAGGAAAAGCAACATGTCTAGAAGTGCTAGTGGGACACAAAAACGCTTACCAAATTTGTCTCCCTACCACATCCTGGGTGGTCCAACATAATCAGGAGGGAAAGCCAGGAGAAGAAATGAAAACTCATTACTTTAATTAAAGAGTTAGATGCAGCAGGAGCAGGGTAAAATGCAGTACTTCAATGCAGTGGCCCTTTATGCAAAGAAAGCTTACAATGGAACATGGTGAAATGATCTCAGCTATTGCTCCCATAGGTCTGGCTGTTCCAGGCTTTGTGACTATAACCAAATCTATTGCAAGTACTTGGCACACAGTCTTGGACACACCACAATTAGGAAAAGTTTACGTTCATGTCACAAAGTGTCCAATATACATTTTTAGTATTTCCACAGTACTAAAACTGTGGTAGTTTAGGAGGAGCATCTAAACTACCCTGTTATTTGCCAGCCTTGGGTGGATTAAGGTTCAGCATGAGTGGCATTAACTTCTAACATTCCAAGCTTTCACTAGGAGGTAGTATATTTCTGGGTGACCAATAAGAAGCCCAGGACTCAAGAACACTGACCTTTGTGTTATCATACCTCTGCAGGAAGGGGTCAGTGATAAACTCTGAAAGAAGTCAGTGGCATTCCTGGAAAATAACCTTTCCAGAAAGCACATGAGTGAATTGGCAATGGCTAATCAATCCTCTGGCAATCAAGGGGTGATGTCTTTCCTCATCTCCCCTCCACCAAAAAGAGGCCCAGCATCTGACTGCACTGGACATAGTGGAGAAAGTTTGTGCCTTCTACTTGGTTCTTTATATAGGCTTTTTCTTTTACTTGAGTGTCACCCAAACCAATAAAGCCAGCTCTAGAATCCACCAGCAAGCTGCTAATGTGTTTTGTATTTGGGGGACCACATAGCCTAGTGACCCCTGAGAGCCACGTGTCTCGGTTCATGATGATTTTGCTGACGGGAGCTTCTGACAAAAACCAGCTGTCCCTACTTGGAGGGTCCCTTTAGGTTGCGGACTCACTTCCCATACATGGCTATTTTTAAGCTATTTGCTTGCTATATAAATAGCAATTATGCTATTTTTTAAGCTATTTGCTTGCTACTTTGCTCTTGTTGAAATTTAACTCCTGACCCAAGGAGGGCTTGTTAATTTCTAGAACGGTTTAGCCATTTAAAGGTAGGTCAACTTGATTGCTAACAACCCAATGATTAGCAAGTTGAGAAGGATCTGGCAAGCCTGGCGTGTGATATGGTTACCTAATATTAAAGAACACAGACAATAGGATCTCAATGTTTTATCACTTTTACTTGAAAAATTGGCAGCTATCCCTTCAGGGGAAACTTTACCCCAAACATGCTGCATAAAGATAAGCTCTTAAATCACCTGGGTTCTTTTTTTTTTTTTTTTTTTAAGATTTTATTTATTATTTTTAGAGAAAGGAGAAGGGAGAGAGGCAGAGAAAGACATCAATGTATGGTTGCCTTTCACCTGCTTCCAGCTATGGATCTGGCTGGAGATCTGGCTTGCAACCTGGTTATGTGCCCTGGCTGGGAATCGAACCAGTGACCTTTGGGTTCATAGGCTGATGCCTTATCCACTGTGCCACCAGCCAGGGCCACCACCTGGATTCTTAGTCCATAGAGATTCTCCTAAATTCTGGGCTTGAAATAAGGGTGATTTACAGAAGCTGAAATCCAATGGTGTCCACAAGACTGCTGTGGTCACTGAACCTCAGCACCAGCTACACAAAATTAAAAATGGATATGATAGGGTACCAGTCAAAGTCATTTTCATAGTTCTGACCAAGATGTTGCATAATGAAATTTGTTACATTTATACTGACCATTGGCACATTGCTAATAAACTAGCTACTTGTCTGACATTTGAAAAACTTTAAAATGGCAGAATTAAAACACCTGTCTTTGGGACCACTTATTATAGAAACAAATTGCAGCTGCTGAATGAACTGAGTTACACATATAGATGATAATTATGAGAACATTCTCTAATGAAGCTGACCAAAAGCAAGCTACCAGCCAAATCAGATTCCCACTATTTCTGTGTGAATTTACCATCATACCAGGCATGGAAACACATCATCATCATAAACCATGCTCTAAGTAAGCAATTCTATTTCTAATGCATGTGAAAGCTGGTTGTCAGATTTCTGACACCTGACTAAAGCTGACTCAATTGTCTTGTCTTGAGTGAAATGTTGTCCCCATCTGCTCTTGGCAGGTTGACTAGATGTGACTTTTGAGCTCCCTCATAAGTCTATCAGTGGTGCCACATAGATTATGATGTGGCTATTCCAGTCTGAGCATCTGACTTTGGCTACTACATCACACTGACCCTTGAAACTATGATTTGTCATTTTTTACATTTTCCTGATAATTTCCCATATGGTGATGCTGTATCTTTTATCATAGAAACACTGTATTTATATTGAGTTATTAGCTGAATCTCCACATTTCCCACCATGCATTAATATCTGGTACTGTGGGGTACTAGAAGGGTCTCCTCAAAACATCCACTTAAAGATTTCTGCTTTTCACAAAGGTGGAGCAGAAGGGGATGAAGGAGGCCCCTATCCTCCCAAAGCTGGAGCCAAACCATAGGCTTTCAAGGTAAAGAAAACAGTGCTGAAAGGTGTCTACAGCCATAAAAGAAGAAAGAAGAAACAAGAGAGAAGAAGAAGGAGGAGGAGAAGTCGTAGTAGTAGTTGTTGTTTCCCATGCCACCCACCTTCCAATGAGTTGGTGACACTGTGTGTGACTCAGAAGGGCAGCCTAAATATCCTCAAAAGAATGCTCCCAGGAGGAAGAAGTTTGACCACTGTGCCATCATCAAGTTCTCCCTGACTACAGAGTCAGCCATGAAAAAGATAGAAGACAACAATACATTTGTGTTTATTGTGGATGCTAAGACCAACAAGCACCAGATCAAACAGGCTGTGAAGAATCTCTAATGACACTGACATGGCCAGTCAATACCCTGATTAGGACTGACGGAGAGAAGGAAAATATTCAACCCTGCTCCTGACTATTCTGCTTTGCATGTTGCCAATAATACTGGGATCATCTAAACAGAGTCCTGCTGACAAACTCTAAATATAAAAATTTTACACTCTACAAAAAATTTCTGACTCTATCTCCCTCACTTCTTTGACCTTAAAAATTCAGTTTTGGTGGGTGGGGAGGGGGACAGAGGGGAGCAACAAGGGGATGGCTGTAATACAACAACAATAAGATTTTTTTAAAAATTCAGTTTTGTCACTGAATATGTTATTTCCAGAAAGAGATTATTTCCTCTCAGTCTAGGTAATAAGGAAAACAAAATGTATAGGGAAATATACATTATTTTTGAAAACTTGTAATTTTATCCTATTACTGGGTGTGAGGCTTGCTTTCTCCCCTGTGGCAACCCAGGCTGAGCTGGTAGTTAGAACTTCCAGGTATCGGCAGTTAAAAGAAAGGCTTGGGGATTTAATATTCATTTTGTTACAGCCAACTACATTTTTAAAAATGGTTTTATTTATTATTTTTAGAGAGAGGGGAAGGGAGAGAGACAGAGAGGGCAAGAGATCAACGTATGGTTGCCTTTTACCGGCCTCCAGCTATGGATCTGGCTGGAGACCTGGCTTGCAACCTGGTTAGATGCCTGGCTGGGGAATCGAACCAGCGACCTTTGGGTGCGCAGGCCTGCACCTTATCCACTGTGTTACCAGTCAGGACTATATTTTTTATTTGGATTGGTACAATCCAATACCATGTGAATAATCATCAATTTGTTGAATATAGTACTCCTTACTGAGTTCCCCTCAGATTAATAGGTTGAAGTGCAAAACATAACATATATCTATAAAGTTTTCTAAAAATTACAGTGTCCCTCTTGCATCTAAGCTTCAAGTAGAAAGATCTGTGTGAAAGAAGGGGACGACTGGGCAAAGGCACATTGACAGATACTAGAATGGTACACACTGATTTTGTGGTGGTTGACTAGCAGAAGTAAAATACCTAGCTGAGTGAAAGCAACAAGTTGGCACCTGGGAAGGGTCTTCTTTGGAATAAAGGACATACGGGATAGAAAAGGACATTAATGGCCTCTTTTGGCATGAATCTATACATCACATGATGCGGATGGTGCAAACCACTGCAAGGGCCTAACATTTCATTCACTCTGGGGTCTACCATTTCCTCTTAGATTGCTGTGACTTATCAGAAAAAGCAGATGTTCCTAGTCCCTGCACCTCTACTGCTACCTGTCAACTACTCCAATGTCTTCTCCACCTCCATTGCTGTAACTCTCACTTACTATGCCAAAGGGTAGATGAGTGTCACCTGATTGGACGTTAGGACAGGTTGAATCAACTGCCCTCAGGAAGTCTTTGAAAAACAAGGATCTGCCTTAATTATTCAAACTCAACTGTGCAACATATGCTCTACTCCGTGGCTGTGAGAACACTTTGAAAGTTGGAGTAATGTCAACCTGTACGCAGCAACTGAGGTATGTCTTGTATGTGTGTGCGGAGTGCATGGCAGGGAGGACGATGGCAACAATTTTTTAAATAATTTATTGGGAGTTTAAAAATAATTTAAACTCATTAGCTTTTATTTCTTGTGTTCAAGTCAGTCATTAAAACACCTTCTTCCTGGAAAATTGGTCATAGGTACCTTAGGGTTTAAGAGATCTTTAATCCTGAGGACACACACTAACAGATCAGGTAACACTTAGCTACAGATCTCTCTCCGAAATGAAGCTACTCTTGGTTTCTGAGGGAAGCTCCTTGGAGTGCTAATTGAGCTGATATTTATAAGACTTGTTAGGCGAGACCGCAGCAATGCTTGTTTCAGAATAATTATTTCACGGCTCAGACAATAAACACCCTTCCGTATACTGACCCAAGTACCCTGTGGATTTCCTCTATGGTGGATGAGGTGAAGCCCTGTGAAAGCAGAACTCTAACACTGTTACCACTAATCCTCTACTCCAGTTCTTTCCCCAGCCTCATGTACTTTTTTTCACACACATGCACTTATCAATACTCAGTTTCCTCTTAATGTGTCATGGCCCGGAAATCCTCAAGGAAGAAAGGTTGGACAATCATAGAGGTAATCTTGTTTTCTCCTTGCCTGCAGTCTGGTGTTTAACATGTTTGGCTATTTTGGCTTTGTTTTAGACAAAGGGTCAATCAAGTCCCTGTCAGTCGATTTAGGCTTTTTAGGTGGAAAAAAGAAGCCCCATTTAATTTCTATTATGGGCTTTAGTATTAGCTAGACAACTTTTACCAACCAAGAAATAAAACTATTTAATTTTTGAATATAGTCTCATTGAATTTATCAATTAAGCCATGGAGAATTGACATTTTCTCAAATTGACTTTTTTCATTTCATTGTGATTTTATGCCTTGATTTATTAATACCCTTTATCTATTTAATGCAGTTTACCATTTGATTCCTAAAAGGTTTACACAGTTTTTATAGCATTTATTTCTGTGTAGCTTACACATTCTGTCATTATTGAGAAGAGAATATTTATTTACTATTTCATTTCCAGATCAGTTATTTCTGAAGTAGATCAAATTCTTTTATTAAAGATCAATCTTATGTCCAACATCCTTGATCAACTGTATGAATTCAATTACTATGCTTTTCATAAGACTTGTATTTTTATATCCTCAAGTTATTTTTTACTTTTGTATGATTTTGTCCTTTATGTTTTATTACTTATGAATATCATTTCATCATTTTCTTTTGAAGATAATTCCTATAAATTCTCACTGAAAGTATTTAAAATTATTTTATAATATTAATTCTTAAAAGCATTAACTAATTATGTAGTTATTTATTTTAATGGCTGCCTTTCTGGTGTTAGATGTTTTTTCTTTTTTTTTAATTTTTATTTTATTATTTTTTAAGACTTTATTTCATTATTTTTAGAAAGAGGGGAAGGGAGAGAGGCAGAGAGGGAGAGAGACATCAATGTATGGTTGCGTTTCACCTGCCTCCAGCCACAGACCTGACTGGAGACCTGGTTTGCAACCTGGTTATGAGCCCTGGCTGGGGAATCGAACCTGTGACCTTTGGGTTCGCAGGCCGGCGCCTTAACCACTGTGCTACCAGCCAGGGCTTTTTTCTTACACATCTAATTTAGAGTTTTTAAATTTGGGTTTGCAGCATCATTCTGAGTGGAACTGGCTTATCTTTGGTGTTATGGCTATCTCTACTCAGATCTCTGAGGTCCTCAATCAGAAGCAAAGCTTATGTGATGATTTCAGATGTACTGTTCCAGACGACTACGAAAATATCTTGGATCCTGTGACCAGGCCAGTAAGATCTGTGTCAATTACTGGTTTATAACCATAAAGATACAAGTATATTATTTTTTAATTAAATTTTTAAAAATTTTATTGTTGTTGTATTACATCCTTCCCCTTTTCACTCCCCTCTGTCCCCTTCCCCACCCACCCATTCTCCCACAAAGTCAATCCCACTTGTTGTCCATGTCCATAGTTTTTCCATATTAGGTTCTTGACTAAACTGCTCTCCTTCTTTGCCTTTTCCTTCCCCCTTCCCCTGCCCCACTTCCCCCTGCCCACTGAAGGTCTATTCATTGTATTCATGTATCTGGTTTTGTTTTGCTTGTTGTTTGTTTTGTTCATTATTGTCCTGTAATGAGTGAGATCATATGGTATTTGTATTTCACTGACTGGCTTATTTCACTAAGCATAATATTCTCCAGTTCCATCCATGTTGTTGCAAAAGGTAGGAGTTCCTTTTTCTTTCTGTTGTGTAGTATTCCATTGTGTAAATGTACACAAGTTTTTTAATCTAATTATACACTGATGGGCACTTAGGCTGTTTCTAGCACTTGGCTATTGCAAATAATGCTGCTATGTACATAGGGGTACATAGGTTCTTGCGAATTGGGGTTTCAGGGTTCTTTGGATATAGTCCTAGTAGTGGAATTGCTGGATTAAAAGACAGTTCCATTTTTAGTTTTTGAAGGAAATTCCATACTGTTTTCCATAGTGGCCACACCAGCCTATATCCCCACCAACAGTGCACCAAGGTTCCCTTTTCCCCACATCTTCACCAATACTTGTTGTTTGTTGATTTGTTGATGATTGCCATTCTGACAGGTGTGAGGTGGTATCTTATTGTGGTTTTAATTTGCATCTCTCTGATGACTAGTGATGTTGAGCATTCTTTCATATGCCTCTGGGACCTTTGCATGTCTCCCTCAATCACATTGTGAGTTGTCTATTCAGGTCCTTTGCCCATTTTTTAATTGGGCTGTCTGTCTTCCTGGTGTTGAGTCTCATAAGTTCTTTATATATTTTGGATATTAAACCCTTGTCTGAGGTATCATTGGCAATTATGTTTTCCCATACAGTTGGTTCCCTTTTAATTTTGCTGGTGTTTTCTTTAGCTGAACACAAACTTTTCAATTTGATATAGTCCCATTTGTTGATTTGTTCTTTTATTTCCTTTGCCCTTGGTGAAGTATCAGTAAACATATTTCTGCGTAGGATATCTAAAATTTTACTGCCTATAATTTTCTCCAGGACCTTTATGGTGCCACTGCTTATGTTTAAGTCCTTTATCCATCTTGAGTTTATTCTGGTGTATGGTATAAGTTGATGATCTAGTTTTATCTTTTCGCATTTTGCTGTCCAGTTCTCCCAACACCACTTGTTGAAGGGACTGTTTTTACTCCACTTTATGTTCCTTCCCCCGTTGTCGAATATCAATTGACCATAGAGTCCTGGGTTTTTTTCTGGGCTCTCTATTCTGTTCCATTGATTTATATGTCTACTCTTACGTCAGTACCAGATGGTTTTGATGACAGTATTCTTGTAGCATAGTTTGATGTCCAGTATTGTGATTCCTACCTTGTTCTCCTTTCTCAAGATTGCTGTGGCTATTCATGGGTGTTTTTGGCTCCATATACATTTTTGAAGTATGTTTTCTATTTCTGCGAAGTATGTCACTGGTATTTTAATTGGGATTGCATTGAATCTATAGATTGCTTTGGGTAGTATAGCCATTTTAATTATGTTAATTCTTCCCATTCATGAACATGATATATGCTTCCATTTATTTGTGTCTTCCTTAATTTCTTTTTGCAATGTTCTGTAGTTTTCTCAGTACAGATCTTTTACCTCCTTGGTTAAGTTTATTCCTAAGTACTTTCTTTTTCCTATTGCCATGGTAAATGGGATTTGTTTTGTAGCTTCTATCTCTGATGTTTCATTATCGGTATACAAAAATATTTTTGATTTCTGGATATTGACTTTATATCCAGCTATAAGTGTTTCTTATACTATACAATAACTGATCTTAAATCTCCTTGCAAATAACTTTATTTAAATTCAACTTGTATCAACAAGAGGCAACCAGCAATAGAATCTTTTAAATCATGAGTATAGGGGTATATTACTTATGTACAAGCAAGTAATCTTCTTCATTATATGGGAAACTTTCCTTATTTTTTAGTAATTAAAATACAGTGTGGTTGTCTTTACTTGTATCTGGACATACAGTTAAATGAACTGTTGGCTTTAACTACTAACAGCTTTATGTTATGTTACTCAAATATATTTACCTTTTAAAAGTTGTCTCTTATTTTCAATGTAAAGTTTTCTTTCAAATTAAATTTTAACTGTCATAGACAAAAAGAAAATTAAGTGGATTCTAATGTAAATCATATTTTGCACAGTTATTAATTCATTTTTTAACTTAAATCTGAGCTCCCAGAGATTATTTAAAGTGGCTTAAAAGGTGCAGTAAATACAGCACAAACATATAAACTAAAATTGGAGGGGAAAAAAGAAAAAAACTAACAGAGATGAAGTAAAAAAGACAAGAAAGAAGAAAACAAATCATGAGATTAGAAATGAATAGCATCACACTGCTGGTATGGCTCAGCTGTTTACAGTGTCATCCAGTAACCAGAGAGGGTCGTGGAATTAATTCCCAGCAGGGGCACATGTGTAGGTAGTAAGTTTCACCCCAGGTCTGGGCACAAGGGTGTGACCCCGCAGCCTGGAGGCATAGGATCCCACATCTGACGTCAAATCTGAGCATGTACAGGAAGCATTTGGTGCTTCTTTAACACATAGGTGTCTTTCTTCCTACCTCTCTCTCTTTCTCTCTGAAAGCAATGAAAAAAGTGTCCTTGAGTGAGAGTAATAAAAATAAGTATATAGTTGTCTGTCAAGTTTTTATGGCTCAAATGTTCTCCAGAATTTAGAAAGTAATGGCAAGGATAAATTTCATACTCCAAAGGGTCTACTTTTAGTTCAGCCTTTCTCAGAGGTCTGGAACCTGATGCGGTGATTCTACCAGCTCCTGAGAATATCTATTCCAACCCCTCGCCCTGCACGGGGGAAGGGTGGGCTGGGGGCCACTTTGCACTGTGAGATGAGTCTGGGCTAAAATTCCATCAACCACCTCCATGAGTCACAATTCCCACTGCTAACCACAGGAATATTTTTGGGTCTCAGAATTAATGTCAGTTCAAAACCAATGTCCAGTAGTTTCCCCCAAAGGTCTTATTTTTTCCTTTCCTCCAGGGCAGTTATCCTGGCAAAAGACTGGAGGTCCCTTTGGAGAAGGCCAGAGAAAGACTACCGGTATGAGTGTTTGGCAGCGCACCAGACCCATTCCTCAAACAGGCTTGACCTCCCCTTTTTTCAAGCTGTTCTGGGATGAAACTTGCTCAAGTTGGGGAATTCTGGAGGAATCGTGCCTTTCTGTTGTTACGATTCAGGATAGATTTTTATTCCTTGACCTCAAACTTTTTAGCTTATGCAGATCAAGTAAGAATCTTTATCCATTTGACTTCTAGGAACAGCATAATTAACACCAAACCAACACCAAGGGTCTGGGGAGTCAGACTATTCTGATCGATGCTTTGACTCTGCTGTCCGTTTAAGCAACCACATCAAGCTGGCCTTTGGCAGTTAGGAGCGGCCACTGGCTCTTGCCCCTGAGACCCAATAAATCCCACTACATTTAACTTGCCCAAATCAGAGACTGCAGTCAGCACTATAATCTCCGGCCTACTGGAAGGATTCATCATAGACTTCTTCAAGGATCCTGGGACTCCCTTCACAAATGTATTTCTCAGAGTAGCAGTGAAAGCTGTGTCTTCTCTACCCTCCCAGTGTAGATAAGTAGGTCTTAAATGACAAATCCACTCTAGCATTTCAAACTCCCTAAACCTTTGAATCCTTTCCTCTATATTAAACCAAGGTAGATCTGGCATTCTTAATTTATTCATGAGCTACCTTTTAGTTCATTTTTTAGATCAACCAACCAAAACAAATTAACAAACAATACACTGTTAGCCCTCCCAAACTTTCTAAGTTGCAACAATGAATACAGAATCTCTGTTTATTTAACTTGTATCAAAATGTCAGCCTTATCCAACTTCTTTGATTCCTTTATCATTATACAACCACACCCTTATGATTCATTCCCACATGTGTTCCTTGGATTTCTGTCTATATACATTAGAAAACATAAGTATTTTTATTTTGGAGTATAGCTTACCTCCTCATGGGTCACACTTTATATTTTTTTTAGGGGATTGCTGGAACTTAAGTCTAGTTTTGGGTTTAGAAAGGAAGAGAGGTTGTGGCAGTGGTTCCTAAGGAGAATGAGCATTGTCTTGAATGGCAACCACCTCAGGGAAGGCTACTATCATTTCCTCAGCAACACAGACTGGAGTGGGGTACCACTCCCAAAGAAGAATCATCAGAATTCAGGGGTTCAATGTTCCTACCTTTACCAAGTCTTTTCACTCATCCCCAGTTCAACTTAAAATGTCTCATTCTTAGCCCTGGCTGGTGACACAGTGGATAAGGTACCAGCTTGTGAACCCAAAGGTCGCTGGTTTGATTCCCAGCCAGGGCACATAACCAGGTTGCAAGCCAGGTCTCCAGCCAGGTCTGTAGCTGGAGGCAGGTGAAAGGCAACCATACATTGATGTCTTTCTCCCTCTCTTCCTTCCCCTCTCTCTAAAAATAATAAATAAAATCTTAAAAAAATATATCTCATTCTTTCCTAATCAATGCCCTTATTTTAAGAGTACACACCCTGTGAGGTTGGGAGTTCTATTTGCAGTGTAATGCAGCCAATCACAGGATGAGGTTCTGCATGTGATTTTCAGCCAGTGGTGGGGGAAGTGGGGGGCATCAGCCCTGTGGCTCCAGAAGAGAATCCCCTTCAACGCAGACATAGAAGCTTTCAGATCATTTCTGTGGTGACTGATCTGGGGATTTGGACACCTAAGCTTGCCTTTGCCTTTCACTACCTTGTTGAAAGACATTATGAGCTAACCTCATAATATTAGTTTTCCAAAAGTGTTTGATAATATTATACACACAGTCACCCAGCTCCTTGCTTCTTGTGTTTGATTAGGAACATCCCAATGGAGATAATTTACATATCTCTAAGGCCAAGTCAAAAGCATTCTTTACCATTGGAAATATTCATTAGCATCTCTAAATCTAAGCAAAGAGCCAACCCCAGGGAGCCCGGAACTCATTCATAAAGTTCATGCTTAAAATTATATTCCTTTAAAACCAGTCTCAGTACCAAAATCTGTATTGGTTGGGGTTTGCCAGAGAAGCAGAATTGGCTTGTGTAAGGATGGAGGCTGAAACGTCATATGATCTGCAGGCGGCAAGCTGGAGACTCAGGAGAGCTGATGTTACAGTTTCTGTCCAAGTTCAAAGGCATGAGAATAAGAACAGCTAATACTGTAAGTTCTAGTCTGAGTCCAAGTCCAAGGACAGAAAACTGATATTCCACCTTAAAAACAGGGGAAAGAGCCCTGGCTGATGTGGTTCAGTGGATAGGCACTGGCCTGGAAACTCAAGGGTTTGGTTCCCCAGCCAGGGCACATAACCAGGTTAGGTTGCAAGCCAGGTCTCCAGCCAGGTCCTTAGCTGGAGGCAGGTGAAAGGCAACCGTACATTGATCCTTCTCTCCCTTTCTTCCTCCCTCCCTGCCCTTCTCTCTAAAAACAATAAATACAATCTTTTAAAAAATAAACAACAACAACAACAACAAAAAAGGGGGGTGGGGAGGATTTTCTTCCTTTGCCTTTTATTCTATTTAGGCCTTTGATGGATTAGAGACCCATTTTTATCTGAGTAGGAAAATTGTTTTACACAATCTACTGATTCAAATGTTAATCTCATTTATAAATACCCTAATAAACGTAGCCAACCATTTGGGCACCCTGTGGCCCCATCAAGCTGATGTAAAGTTAGACATCGCAGTTGCCTTTTAATATTTAGAAAAATTTCTTTTTCTGACTTTAAGAATAAAATAGAAAAGTAGGTACTTGATTCACCCTGAGAGAATATTCATTTATCATCTATTTTTTTTCTTCAGATTCTTAAGCTATTGCAAACCAAATGTTTTTCCAATATACTTTTTGCTTATAATACCTACAGGGATCTTTATTAAATGCATTCCTTCTCTGATGTTTGATAACTTGAATGGGAAAATGTAGTTGTTTTATCTTGGTCATCACTTTATTCTGAGTACTATTCTCCTGTTGTCTTGAGGCTCCTTAAAATGTTTACAAGGATTTGGAGACTTGACAATGGGATGATTTCTTATTAGTTTCTGTTTGCAAGATAAATCTTATATTTCTGGTTTCAGTCTATTTTTTAAAGATTTTATTTATTATTTTTATAGAGAGGGCAAGGGAGGGAGGCAGAGAGGGAGAGAGACATCAATGTATGGTTGCCTTTCACCTGCCTCCAGCTATGGACCTGGCTGGAGACATGGCTTGCAGCCTGGTTATGTGCCCTGGCTAGGGAATTGAACCAGTGACCTTTGGGTTCTCAGGCTGGTGCCTATCCACCGAGCCACACCAGCCAGGTCAGTCTATTTTGTAAAAGTAAAGAAATAGCTGGGGTAACATTTTCTTAAGAATCTAATTTAAAGCTATATAAAGACATTAAAGAGTAAATTTACCATCAAACTCTCCAGTGGATTCAGCTTTTGATTACTTTAAAAACTGACTTAGAGTCCCAACTGATTATACTGGAAAGAATTGGGGGTGGCCTCCAAAGATCTTGTCTTTGAAATTCATGGCTTCTAAAGTTATTATGAGGATTTTCCTATTTTTACTATAATGTTCAAAAAATTTTTTTAATCTTAGGGTCCAGCTTATATATGATTAACTTGACAAATATTGTACAGCCTTACATTATTTATTAACTGTCATATATATATATATATATATATATATATATAACCATTAAAATGTTTTTGATAGTATTTCTCTACTCTGAAAAAGACTTGTGCTTAACATAAACCATAATGCATTTGCACTGATCTCTAAATGGCAGAAAGGAAGAGAGTTCAGTATACATGAAAGAATTGCACATTAAGTAGGATGACAGGGATCTGTCAAAGAATGGGTACAATTAGAGTTAAAACCATAAAAATTGGGCATCATTGGTCTATTATATCATTTGTACACCAAAACTAGTGATAGAACATTCCCTATAGCAGTATCAATAAATATGGTATTCTTAGCAGAAGACAGTTTTGGAAAAGAGATCTTTCCAGTGCCATAATATTATATACATATATTAATATTATATATACGAGATCTGTCCTGAAAGTATCAAGCCAATGTTAATATAATTAAAACAGTTTGTGTGGCAAATACTTTTGGGACTATGTACATATAGAGGAGGGTCAAGAAAATTTTCATAAGGTTTTGATAGATGATTCAAAGCAAGACTTATTCTATAAAATGTCTAATCTAATGAGACACTTTGATCTCATCACACTATGTTTATTCTCTTCCCTATAAACATTTGCTTAAAGACTCAAACAAAATGAATGAGGACAACTAGAGAGACAAACACAGATGGATATTAAGGGTAAACCTCTCCAAATAAAAATAGTTAACTGAAGTAACACTAGAAAAATTTTAATTGCTGTTACCACTATTCCTAGAAATCAAAATAAACTCAAAATTTGAGGGCATGACAACAGAAAAACAGAGCAGGTCTTTCAATCAGATATACTTGAGACCTTTGGGTCTGATGACATCAAACTTCCCAAAATGGTACCCATTGCTGAAATAAGTCTAAGTTCATAAAGCATGTATCAGGAAGAGAACACTTTCCTGACAGGTTTCATAATATTTCAGTAGATAATGCTTGATATTCATAGGATTGGAGGGGAAGCTATGCTCCAAATGCTCCAAAGATTAAGCTGGGTCTTCCATAGTATATATATTTGTTTTGCAGTAGATAAATTGAATAATATAATGTTAGTATTGGTAGCCACAAAGATGCGAGGGTCTTAAATTAAGTTGATAATTAACAGTTGTTTGATAGTGAGCTAGATGCCTGTGTAACAAATACACTGTATTGTCCTGAGAAAGGTGTTTATGAACAATGAACAATCTATTTGATTCAATAAACTAAATTTAAAGAATATCCTAAATAATCATAAAATATACTTATTATTTAAAACTTACCTTTGTGGAAAAAGAATTTCCTGGAACAAATAAAGTCATGCTCACAGAAGTGGTCTCAGTTCTCAGTGGGTAAAAGAAAGATTTCTAATGAATTTAAAGTTTTACCACTGAAACATATTGTGGTTTCTTTCCTGCAGATGTTTGAAAATTGTGAAATTTAAATTACAAAATATGTAGCTACCTAAAGTATTAGTATGCATGTAATGGTGTGGGTATCTCAAAATGTCCATTGAATTTCATGGTGAGTTAATTTTTGGTAAAATTACCCAAGCCATTAAACTAATTTTGTGTTGTTTCCATATTTCTTATTTTTTTAACATCTGTTCAATATATTTCACTATTTATTACCTAGACTAAAATTGCATTTTTCAATAACAAAGAGAACTTAATATGAGCAGTTAGAAGAATATATTTTGAGGAATCATATTGAAAAATACATATATAATTACATATTTCTGTCATCTTAACCTTTCATAAACAAGTTTTCATTTTCATTATTTGGCTAGTCCTTGGAGTACGCAGATGGTTCTATCAACCATATGGTGACTAATCCTCTTTATTGAGTCAGTTGACATGGAAACAGCTAGTCAAGACCAAATAACTAGATTATTATAAATAAATAGCTGCCTCTTTGTAATTATAGCAAATACCTTATTTATGCATGAGAGGAACACTTGAGAATAATTCAATGATTTACAATGAATCTTTAGGATATTTATATTTGATTATATATATACCAAAAATAAATTAAAGGTCTTTAGATGCTTCCATACATATATGAAAATGAAATGTTCTTGAAAGGCTAAATGAATAATCATCCCTAGGACTGATTAGAATTTTATGAAATTATTTTTTAAGACTTTAACATCTTCTTTCATATGTTTTATAGCTATAAAGTTATACCTTTGGCTTAGTTTAGATTTTTACATTATAAAAGTAAACCATGTTTGTAAATATCACAGTACTGAAAAAGTTAAAAATAGAAGCTGAATGTTTCAGATTTAGTTTCCTTTCACTTTACTGTTGTATAATACATGCAGATTTTATATCAGCTACAGCTCTTTGATGACATTACAGTTCAGTTTTCATTTATACCTTGAACAACTGTGAAATGCAAGAAAATGCATTTACATCTGTTTTATGACTTTAGAAGGAAAAGAAGTACTTTAAATTTTCTTCATATATATATATGTAAATTTTTACGTGTAATGAAAGATGAGTGATAAATGCAACATGTACCATGTACCTTGGTGTTATATTAAGTTGTAGTAATGGTTATAAGATACTGATACTCAATTCTGTAAGGTGAATTCTTTCATTAACAAACACATAATGAGACCTTATTGGTTAAAAAGAATAGACCAGTGAACAAAACAAACAAAACTTACTGACTTCACAAATATTTCATTCTAGTGAATGAACATACTATATATATATATATATATTAAGTTAGAAAATAATATGAGCTTTGGGGAATTATAACTAAGGAAAAGGTATATATAATGCTATGGAGTAAAAATCAGGCTTGCAATTTTAATTAAGCTGGTCATAGAACATTGCAGAGGAATATTGGCATAAGACTAAATTAGGAAGCAAGTCATACAAATATCTTAGAGAAATTTATTCCTTGAGTTTCACAATATGCCTATTGTTTCAAGGACCCTCAAAGAGGACAGAGTCACTAGAGTAGAGTGGGCCATGGAGAGGATTACTGGAGCTGAAGTGAGAGAGGTAAGGAGGAGGCAGACTCCAGGCAGGCTTGGAGGGGAAGCTATGTCCTAAAAGCTCCAAAGCTTTTGGGCCAAGTTATTTACTTTGACATTTGTCTGAGTAATAACAGAAGCCCTTGGAATATTTTGAGAAGAGTAAAATTATCTGTCTCTTGTTTTAACATACTTTTTTAGTTAATTTTTCTCTTTTTCTTTAATGTATTGGATTGACATTGGTTAGTAAGATTATATAGATTTCAAGTGTATCAAGATTTCATTTGATACATGATCTTCATATTGCATTGACCATCCAAAGTCAAATAATCTTCCATCACCCTATATTTGGTCCCATTTACCTTTTACTAGCCCACCCCAATCTTGTTTTCCTCAGCTAACCACCATACTGTTGTCTGTGTCTGAGTTTTTGTTTTTTTGTTTTTGTTTCATTCATTGCTTTCAGTTTTATATCCCACATATGAATGAAATAACAAGGTGCCTAACTGTCTCTCTGACTTATTTTGCTCAGCATGATATTCTCAAGGTCCATCCATGTTGTTGTGAATGGCAGTCCAGTCAAACCTCTTTTTGTGAACATTTCTCATCCTGAACAATTAGGTTCCCAACCAAGTTGTTCATGGAAAAAAACATTTTGGTTGTCAAACAAAACTTCAGTTCTCTAACCTAACAACCCTTTCATGCTGATGTGGTATTTCTAGTGGGAAAAAAGTGATTCAGTTTTTGAACAAATCGTTTCTCAATCAGCCTTCTGGAATAAACTAAGTTAAAAAATGGAGGTTCCACTTTACTTTTTCTTTTCTTATAATATTCTAAATACTATATTTATAACAAGTCTGAAGGACTATTAGAAATAAGAACACAAGAAATAATTACCAATAACTAGATAAGTAATAAAGATTTGGTGTGCCTAACTTACTGTAAAAATGTTTTCAGAAAAAAAAACAAATATCAACAATGACAAAACCTCTGTAAGATGGAGTAAACTATGATAGGAAGGGGAGAAAAACTAAGTAGAAAACGGTAGTTGGTGAACTCTAGTGGACTGAAGGAGAGGAAGGGTCTGCAGCATACGGGTATAAATCATCTTTCTGAGTTGTCATATGCCTCTATCTGTGAAAACTAAATTTGGCCACCTGGAAAATAGTAGTGATATACTATGGCTTTCCTTAGTTAGCAATTACCTTAGGATCAATTACAAAAGCTGAGGGTTGAGCATAACATTGTAAAGGAATTATGAGAGGGAGTATCAAAACACCATCTACCATAGAGAAGTTAGAAAAAAAAAATTGTTTAGATTTTAAGATATATGTTAAAGGTAAATAAGCAAGATTTGTGATGGATTAAATGTTAATATAAGACAAATAAGGAAATCAATAATTATTAAAACTAACTGATCTGGATAAGTAGAAGAAAATTTTTTATTTACTGAAATGTAAGGCTGTAGAAATGCCATATTTTAAGACAGGGAGAAACAAGAGCCCAGCTTTCTACATTAAAAGTTTTATATATTTATTATATATCGAAGTGGCAACTAGATATACAGGTCTGGAGTTCAGGGCAGGTATCTTTTCGATAATGTACATTTAGAATGCCCTTCATTTAAATAGTGTTTAAGCTATCAGGCTGTTTGAGGTAATGAAAGGAGTGAATGTAGAGAGATGACCAAAGTCTATGCCCTGAAGATTTAAACAATTACAAAGCTGGGAATATGAAGATGAAACAGTAAAGGAAAGAGTAAGATGGACATATTGATTGCAAACAAGTCTTGGAGAGTATTAATATAAAGGAAAAAAGTAAAATGAACAAGATAAGTATATGAAAGGAATGTCAAGGCAGCTTTGTCTCTAAGATAGAATAAACATTGAGGTATTTAAGTAAATATAAATGATGAGATAAAAATTCATTAGCAAAGAAGGAAAATACAAGTGACTCAGAAGAGCATAGAGAAAAATTTGGGAGTGAAGTCATTAAGTAGATGAGAATAGATGGGACTGGTATACTGTTGGAAGTATTGTTCTCTACCCAACAGCATGAGCATTCATTTAAGTGCCAGGAAAGAAAGGGTGTAGAAAGCAAAGAATTAGATGGGTCTTTCAGTGGGGTGGTAGAAGCTTGTGGAGCTTCTCTTTTTTCTATTTCTGAGAAGTCTTTGAATTCTTTTGAGATATGATTGTTATCCAATTTATTGGGAAACAAATAGGATTTATTTTATCCTGCTTTCTAGATACCTATTAATTATGGGGGTGGGTTTATCCAAGGGACCACAGCCAACTTCCACAGAAATGATCTAGTGGGAGTAACAGGTTATAACAGGAGGAGGAGAGAGAGAATTGGAACTCCTTTTTCATGTGCTGCATTGCTCTATTATGCTATTTGATATAATTTATATTTCAATATATAATTATAAAATAATATCTTATTATCTCTATTTTATGGATTGGGGCTGAAGTCCCTGTAAAATAATTTTTTCAGCTATAAAGCAAATAAATGTAAAGTTAATTTTTTAGTACAAGTCTATTAGCATGCTATGAATGTTATTGTCTAACATGTTCCTCTGACCCCTGAATTTCATTAGTTAATGGTTACATAGAGATTTCAACAGATTCAAAACTAGTTTTTCTGAGAGAACGTTGTCTATTTTTTTCCTTCCTTCCTTCCTCCCTCACTTCCTTCCTTTCTTCCTTCCTTTCTTTTATTGATTATTCTGCTACAGTTGTCCCAGAGTCTTTCCTTTGCTCCCCTCCACTCCACCTCCCCTTAGTTCATGTCCATGGGTTATGTATATAAGTTCTCTGATTTCACCCTTTCCTCTATTATTCTTAATTTCTCCTTGTCTATCTTGAAGCCACCAATTATGTTTCCTAATCCCTGAACCATTTCTCTGTTTTGCCCCCTTCCCCCTCCCAGATGATAACCCTCCCAATGATCCCCATACCCATGTTTCTGGTCCTATTCCGGTTGTTTGCTTGGTGTGTTTTTGTTTTCCTTTTTATTTTTTTAGGTTCTGTTGTAATAGTTGTGAGTTTGCTGTCTTTTTAATGTTCATAAATTTGAACATTAAAATGTTCTTAGGTAAGGCCCTTTAACATTTCATACAATAATGGCTTGGTGATGATGAATTCTTTTAGCTTTATGCTGTCTGAGAAACACTTTGCCCTTCAAATCCAAATGATAGCTTTGCTGGGTAGAGTATTTGTAGTTATAGATCTTTGCTTTTCATCACTTTGAAAACTTCTTGCCAGTCCCTCTTGACTGTAAAGTTTCTTTTGAGAAATCAGCTGGTATTATAGGAGTCCCTTCTTAGGTAACTCTCTTCTTTTCTCTTGCTGCTTTTAAGATTCTCTTTTTATCTTTAATCATTGGTATTTTAATTCTATCTTTCTCTGTCTGACTTACTTTACTCAGCACAATTGCCTCTAGGTCCATCATTTTATTGCAGATGAAAATACTAAATTCTTTTTTTATGGCTAAGTCATATTCCATTTTATAAATGCACCATTTATTTATCTAATCATCTACTAATGAATACTTATGTTCCTTCCATATTTTGGCTATTGTAAATGGTGCTGCAATGAGCATATATGGATATATTTAAGTTGTCTTTTTGATTTAGTGTTTTGGGTTTCTTTGGATAAATACCCAAAAGTGGAATTGCTGAGTACTTCTTTGTCTCTTGTTATATAGCTCTTGTTTCCGAGCACATTTTTTCTGGTTTAAGTATTGCCACCCAAGATTTTGTTTCTTTTCATTTTCATGAAATATCTCTTTCCATCCCTTTACATTCAGTCTGCATGTATCTTTTGATCTTGTCTGCATTCAATCTTCATGTATCTTATAGCATATGTAAAGTCTTGCTTTGTTATCCATTCAGTCTCCATATGTCTTTTGATTGGAGCATTAGCCTATTTTCACTTAAAATTATTGTTAACAGATAAGTGTTTATTGCCATTTAATTATTCATTTTTATTTTTTCTTTTCTTAAAGAAGATCCTTTTAACATTTTTTTAATAATAATGGTTTGGTAGTGATGGGCCCCTTTGACTTTTTCTTTTCTGGGAAGCCCTTTGTCTGTCGTTTGATTCTAAATAATAGCATTGTTGGGTTGAATTATCTTGGTTGTAGGTGATTGCTTTTCATTACTGAGTATTTCTTGTCATCCCTCTGGACTGCAAAGTTTCTGTTGAGAAATCAGCTGTTTCCTTTGTAAATAAGTAACTGCTTTTCTCTTGCTACCTTTAAGATTCTCTCTATATTTAACCTTTGGCGTTTTAATTATGATATGTATTGGTATGGGCCTTTTGGGTTCATCTTATTTAGGACTCTCTGCACTTCCTGGACTTGTATGTCTACTTTCTTCACCAGGTTCAAGAATATGTTTGTCATTATTTTTTCACATAGGTTGTCAATTCCTTGTTCTCTTCTACTGACACCTCTGTGATTTGAATGCTGGTATGCTTGAGGTTGTCCCAGAGGGCCCTTAAACTAGCCTAGTCTTTTTTTTTTTTTTTAATTTTGGCTTTTCTGATTGGATGTTTTCTTTCTTATTTTCAAAACCTCTGGTTTGATCCTCTACTTCATCTACTCTACTGTTGATTCCTTGTAACGTAGTCTTCATTTCAGCTAAAGTATTCTTCATTTTTAACTATTTTTTATGTTTCCTATCTTTGTTGGAATTTTCACTAAGTTAATTTACTCTTTTGCTAAGGTCATTTAGTATCCTTATAATCAGTGTTCTAAACTCTGTATCAGGTAGATTGTTTGTCTCAGTTTTGTTTAGTTCTCCTCCTAGAATTTTGTTCTTTTCTTTTATCTGGGACATGCTTCTTTGTCTCCTCATTTTGGCAGCCCCATCCCATCCCCGTGTTTGTTTCTTTGTGTTAGGTAAAGCTTCTATGTCCCTGGGCTTCATCGAGTGGCCATATAGAGTAGGTGTTCTGTAGAGTCCAGTAGCACAGTCTCTTAAGCTGGGCACCCCAGGTGCACTCACCATGTGGGCTGTCCTAGTTGAGCCTTGATTACTGTTGGCACCTCAATGGGAGGGATTTAAGCCACAGACCCATCAGCTGTAAGGGCTAGCTGTGACATTGTGGAGAATCAGCTGTGCAGTGGCCAATGGCATTGAACAGTGTCCACTTCATGAGGGCTCTGGTATATGCTGAGTCTGACCCTTGAGTGTGTTCCTTGTAGAGGTGCTTCCACATGGTCTAAAGCTGTTCACCAGGTGTGCTGGCTCCAAGGCTTCTCAGGAGGTACACGCCAGAGTCAGCCACCATCTGCACCTTGCCTAGGTCCACCTGGCACGAGCAACATTGCAACATGTAGATGGCTGTTACTAGAGCTGGGCTAGAAGGTGAAAGGAGGGGTCAGCTGGTGAACCAAGGCTGGCTCCCAGTAGCGCTGGGCCTGGGTCCACTTAGTGTGAGGTACATGGCATGCCAAGATCAGGTGATGCTTGAATGATTTTTGAGAAAGTCCAAAGCATGAGCCAAGGTAGGTCATTTGTATGGAAAAGGCATTGGAAGCTGCTTGGGTGGGTCCTCAAGTTGAGTGGCATAGTTTCTCAAGAAATCAACAGGATGAGACAAACACTTAGGATGGTTGATGAAGACTCAGGAATGGTGCCCACCTGCTGGCTCTGTGCAGGGGCTCAGAAAATAAACAATGGACTCTGTCAGTACTTCTGTCTGGAAGAAATCTGTCATTACAGCCCTCACACTAATGCCAGACATCTCAGTGCCTCCCCATATGTTCTTGGTGCCTTTTGAGCTGCTGCCCCAGAGCTGGAGTATGCCAAAGTAAGTCCCTTCCCATTAAGAACATCATCTGGGATTCCAGAAGCTCTATGTCTCAGCCACATGCCCCCTGATTTTTACAGTCAAAGTTTTGGAGTCTTTTCTTCTTGACACTGGAACCTTGGTTTTGGGTCCTGGTATGAAACCAGGACCCCTCACTTCTCAGGGGAAACCCCCATAGCCAAGACATCTCTCTTGATTTTTATCTGCCAATGCATGTGTGTGAAACCAGTCAGTTCCCCCTCTCCATCCCTCCTATCAGCTTCTTCTTTAGGTCCTTGGTTATAGGACTTCTGTTTAGCTAGAGTGTGGGGGCTTCACAATGATGGTTGTATTATAATTTCTTTGTAATTTTTTACATTAAAAATAAATAAAAATTAAATTAAATTAATTTATTGTTGTGTTATAGTTGTCTCATTTTTTTTTTCCAAATTTTGATTTGGGGTTGTGGGGATATTCAAATATCACATTTGTCCACATGGCACCTTGACTAGAATCCCAATTGACCTTCTACAAGAATAATGTGGTGACTTTTTTCCTACCTTTTCCTGTTTCAACATCATTGATTTTGCTCTAATTTTGATTAGTTATTTTTCCACTAGCTTTGGGCTTTTATTGCTCATATTTCTCTAATCTTCTTAAGTAAAATCTTTGGTTACTGGAACACTAACTTTTTTACTTACAGGAATAATCACAACTACTTGAAATAAAACAAGTTACCTGTTCATTTTGGTTTTGTGGGAATCAGCTCTACAGTTAGAGAAAACTACTTCTCGTTAACCCAAATTATCAAAATTAATGTTATATTATTCATAAGACTAGCTAATTAAAAGTAATTGAGTTACTTTTCATTTTGACAAACATTCACTTAAGACAAATGCCAACATTCTAAGAAACTATGTCATTTTTGTTAAAAATAAACAACATCTAAGTTAACATCCATGGAAATAGCAATCACATTGATAACATGTCTCTTTTTTAAACATATGTTAAATATATTTTTCAATTCATGATATCCTGATTCAAACAGTATACTGGATAGGAAACTGAGAAATGAGGGTAATATCTGTGCTCTTGGAGTGTTTCCATTGCACCCATCCTTTCCTAATGTGCCATCAGAATCAAGTGATTATATCCTTAAACAGGTTATAGCTAGTTAAGAGGGTTTTATATTACTATTTCTGCTCTTTGATTTTTTAAAAATTGATTCTAGAGAGAGGGGAAGACTGGGAGAATGAGAGGGATAGAAACATTGATGTGGATGTGAGAAAGAAATATGGATTAGTCACCTCTTGCATGCATCTAACTAAGGACCAAACCTGCAACCCTAACATGTGCACTGACTGAGAATTGAACCCGCTGACCTTTTCTTTACAGGATAACATCCAATCAACGGAGCCACATTGACCAGGACAAGAGAGTTTTTTAAACTTTTTTGTGGGTTTTTGTTTTTGACATGAGTGTATGCAGTATAAATTTATGTCTCCTTTAAGTGTCAAGGAGTGACAAGCAGTTACCTTTAAAGAGAAGTTAGAAATGCTGGCTTTAGAAAAAACCCAGGAAGACATACCTTAGCTGTGACAAAAGTATCCCCAAAAGGGAACATTATTTTAGAAAAAACAGCGAGCCAATTTTCTTCTGGCTCTAGTCTTGATGTTAGAGCCAAGCCTGGTACTGACACACCTGGTACTGACTTTGAGGTACGATGAGTGTTCTTTCCAGGTCAAGCAAAAATAAATAAATAAATAAAGGATTACTTGAAATCACAATGAATTGTATTAGTTTCCATTTTAATGTAACTTTTGGACATGGATAGCATCTGTAAATATTCATGTTTTTGTTTTTTTAATTTTATTGTTGTTGTATTACATCCATCCCCTTTTTGCTCCCCTCTGTCCCCC